>PITA01012773.1:0-60383 GCA_004023965.1 Spilogale gracilis | reverse complement strand
ATACCACCTTACACCAGTCAGAATGGCCAAAATTAACAAGACAGAAAACAACAAGTGTTGGAGAGGCTGCGGAGAAAGGGGAACCCTCTTACACTGTTGGTGGGAATGTAAACTGGTGCAGCCGCTTTGGAAAACAGTGTGGAGATTCCTTAAAAAATTAAAGATAGAGCTACCCTATGACCCTGCAATTGCACTACAGGGCATTTACCCCAAAAATACGGATGTAGTGAAAAGAAGGGCCATATGCACCCCAATGTTCATCGCAGCAATGGCCACAATCGCTAAACTGTGGAAAGAGCTAAGGTGCCCATCAACAGATGAATGGATAAAGAAGATGTGGTGCATATATACAATGGAATACTATGCCTCCGTCCGAAAGGATGAATACCCAACTTTTGTAGCAACATGGACTGGACTGGAAGAGATTATGCTGAGTGAAATAAGCCAAGAAGAGAAATCAAGTATTGCATGGTCTCACTTACTTGCGGTGCATCAGGGGCAAACTGGAGGACAGTGGCAGAAGGAAAGCAAATGGGAACTAGGGTAATCTAGGGAGGGAAATGAAACTCAGAGACTTTGAACACAAACAAACTGAGGGACTTGGAGGGAGGGGGGTGGAGGGATGGGAGAGCCTGGTGGTGGGTACTGGGGACACCTAAAGCGTGGAGCACTGGGTGTGGGGAATGAGGAATGAATCTTGAAACACTGGAAAAAAAAATTTTAGTAACAATAAAAAAAAAAAAGTTTAGAGAAAACTTCAGAAATTTTCACAATAAAGTAGGCATGATTGTGTCCATTTTATAGAGAACTGAAAAGGCAATCTTGCCACGGTCAAGTTAAACAGCAAATGGCAGAGCTCATTCTTGTACCGTGTAGCTCCTGATGTTTCTCTTTCATAGATTTTGCTTTTGGTTTTCTCTACCTTTCAAAACCTTGCCTGTTTCTCCATGCAAATATCTATAAATATTTTAGCCTACACTTGTTCTTTGGTGAATTAGATTAGGTAAATTCAATGTTATTTTTTAAGGCCAGAATGTATTACAAGAAGGGACTGTCATTTATTTTTTGAAATCAGTAAGATTTTCTTTTTTTTTTAGTAAGATTTTTTTTATAGTAATGAGCCATGTCTTGTGATCAATAATTTTGGTTAAGTTGCATGTACAACGCCATGTACATGGCTGCATTTTGAACTCAGTAACTGATGAAAAGTTGAGCCTGTCCCTGAGGAAATTCAATCTATCATGGGTTTGGGAAAATAAAATGATTATAAAAAATAACTCTGTATTAAAGAGGATAAGCAGGATTCTGGAAGAGAAATACATTTCAAGTGCTATGGATATTCAAAGGAGGAAGAGATCATAGCAGTAAGAGGAATTAAGAAAGGCTCCATGGTTGAAGTTATATTTGCAATAGTCTTTGAAGGATGATTAGCTGAGATGGTAGATTTGAAAATTTAAATATCTGCAAACATAAAATAGTACTAAAATTAAACACATAAGTTGAAATTGAAGGGATCAAGTCCTTTTTGGAAAAAAATGGAAATGTTTAGAATTCAATCATTCATTCAAAGAGCAGCCGGTAAAACCAAAAATATGTTCCTCTCTACCTTCAGAGTATGCAAGATCATTAAGGAGCAAAATTCATCCAAAGTATTAAGTACAATCCATTGATGAAAAGGCTTAAATAGCAGCATGTACAAAGCATTATAGGAGCACTGAGAGCCACTACCTCTCTGTTCCACTCGTTGAACACTAATGCTAGAGGGATGCCTGGGTGTCTCAGTTAGTTAAGCAACTACCTTCAACTCAGGTCATGATCCCATGGTCCTGGGATTGAGTCCCATATGGGGCTACCTGCTCAATAGGGACCCTGCTTCTCCCACAGCCTGCTGCCCTCCCCTTCTTGGGTGTGCTTTCAAGCAAATAAATCTTAAAAAAAAATAAATCTTAAAAAAAAAAAATCTTAAAAAAAAGAAAAAGAAAACAGAAAACTAACACTATGGTGAAAACTAGATGGCATTGGTGGTGTGGCCATGTTGGCTCATTTGCATTTCCAATCTTCAGACCTGTGGCTGAAATTAATTTATTCTGAGCAAGTTGAATTCTCTAGGCAGACAGGTTGATGTATTGCATTTCATTATTTTGCTAGTATTGCATGCTCTCTCTCAAAGTAGAGGAGGAATTGAGTTCATAGCTCGGCAGAGCTGTTATCTTAGGCTTGTTAACTTCTTGGATGTAGCCCATGAACGTTTATGCTCATGCGAGAGAGGTTATGAATATATCTGTAAGTGAATTAAGTCAGTGGGGGTTTTCACTCAGTGAAACTCTGGAAGTAGGCATTCACTAAAAGGATCTCCTATGAAAAACACTGTAAGAGATGGCTGATTTTATTTGAAAGCATCAACTGTGGGTATAATAAAAGAATACAATTATTGAACAATTTTGTCATTTTAGATTATTTAACTGGGGTAATGGAATTCAAATTAAGTTCTGGTCTGATTTTTTTTTTCCTGGCACTTACACAACATCTATTTTATATCAATGTATGGTAAACTCAGCAAGAGACTCCACTAAATTCTTATTGGTTCTATTGTTAACTGAATTCTATTTCCTTATTGAATATAAAACAATTGCAGGCATATTTCTCCCTTACCTGTAAGCAGTTTATTAAACAGTCTGTACTAGTGAAAACATTTCATTCCAACTTAACCTCCAAATAATCAAACACAACCACAAGGACTACTGGGAATAGAAAGATCCTGTGTTTTATAGTTAGTAACTATGTTAGCAACCATCATCCCAAGAGGATTCCTGCAGACTCAAGTCGTCCTTGATGCTATTTTGCCAAGTGACAGCAACTCGTTGTTCTTTTTATGTGCTGTTCGAGATAGGTCTGGACTGAAACTAGTAATATTAGTGTGGAAGTGCGCCTTGACACAAGTTTCATTGTTCAGGATGACCTTGGCATGTTCCTCATTCAGCCAGCTAATGACACAAGACAGGAACCAGAAGATTAAAACAACATCTGAAAGAAAGCTTTGGAAATACCACCCCGATATTAACTGTCCCTTGCAGAAGCAGCTCCAGGAGACATTCCGTCCCCATACCCTACCTCCAGGTATGATGGAGGTGGTGCCCCAAGATCATTACAAGAAAAAGCTTACACTTTGGTTTCACACTGCTGGCTTGTTAAAAGAAGGGGCCTTAGCCACTGTTCTTTCACAGTGTTTAATGAGCTGGTATGTCTACAATATGTAGAAAGAAAGGTACAAAATGTACCTGTAAAGTTATATTAGCAAGTTATTAGCTATTTGAAATGACTGTAAGGAGTGTACTGAGGTAAGATCAATGGGATAACATAGTGCAAGGCTTTTTATATGAAAAGCAATTCTGAAACATAACTGCTAATAAAAGATCTATTAATACTGTAAAATACACTAACAGGCTCATTCTAGGACTAGTAAGGAGGTGATAATTTGGAAATTGAAGGTTCAAATGGCATTAGTAACCCTAGCAATGTTCCCTGCATACACTGTGGGATGCCTCACGTTATGTGTCTGGTGATATATTTTGAGATAAAAATATGTCTTAAAGGAAATTGAAAATCAACTTTTTTCCTTTTTCAAATGTACTAGATACAGTAGGGTTTCAGAACCTCTACTCTGGTGTCCAGCAAACAAAACAATGGGGACAGACAGATGGCGAGGGTACATAAGGGTATGTGTGTGTCTATGTGCAGGAGTCAGTGTGTGCACTACAGCGAGTGCTTTGGGGGAAAGGGAAGGTGGGTCTTGGCAACAGCATGATTTCTTTCACACGTCACACAGCTTGTTTTTAGATTGGTTTTCATATCTGGTTTCTTTGAAAACACTGCAGGTGATTTCTCCGTTTGCCTCATGGCTCAGCAGGCCTCGCATGGTACCAGGATTCTAGGAACATGACTTTAACCTCACCACTTCTCAACAGGCTCCACCTTTTATGTATCTCATCTTCTTCTGCCTTATGGAATAAACCTCTGGCTAAGAAAAATAAAGAAAAGCAAAAAACAAAAGGGAAAACCTACAAAATGATTATGCTGACTTTGAAAACACTTGAGGGTTTATTACAAATATTAAATTAAAAATATCTAATTGTTAACTAAAGGATGCCCCTTTAAATATTTCCTCCCTTGTCTTTTCATTTTTCTCTTTGAGGTCTCTGATTTGTCCATTTCTTCTCTAGTTTCTGGCTGTTATACACCATGTCCTTCCACAGCCAAAGATCTGAAGATGAAGTAAATTTTTCTCAGCACTGTTTCATATACTCCCATTGTAGTTATCTTGATTGGTATTTCACATATAACATAATGATGATTCAATACATTTATTCTTCAATAGGAAGGCTAATTTTTCCCAGAGACTACCAGAAGCACTAAATATACAAAAATATTTATTTATGTGTAGTTCTTTACCTAAGTTATCTCATTTGATCTACCTAACAACTACAGAATGTATATACAACCTCCATTGTTCAGATGGCATAAGAGCCTTGGAAAATTTAGGCAACTTGCTCAAAGTCTCCTAGCCAGTAAGCAGCAGAATCAGGGCTTCAGCTTGAGTTTTATTTAATGCCCTTATTATTTATTAGCTTTGTGACTTTTGGACAAGTTACCTTCTCATTGTCTTCTTTCTTTATGTGTTGAGATAAAATGTTGATAATAATATAAATTGCTTAACTCTACTGGACATATGGTGTGAATTGTCAATTTTGTTATGACTCCAGAGCTTGCTTTCCATGCAGTGGCTTCTCAAACTTTAATAACCATTGGGATCACCTGGTATGCTTGTTACACTCTAGGTTAAATCTAATAGGTTGAGGTAGAACCTGAGATTGTCTCTGAAAGCTCACAAGTAGTGCCAATGCTACAAGTCTGTAGGTTACCTACCACTCTGTCTCATGTCAAGGGAAGTTATGTTTGACTTGTTCATAGAAAAATGATGGAGGCCAAAGTCTCTTTTTTTTCTTGAGGATAATGATTTGGTCATTCTATTTTAGTATTTTTGTGAGATATCAGTTTTTTTTGTTTGTTTGTTTTCTGTTCCTTTTCTGTCTCCAGTCTCTCTCCTTCAGTAAAGTAGACTGGCTCTTTAGCTCTCTTTGTCTCAGTGGCCTCTTCAAGGTAGGAAGGAAAACCATGGCTGGTGATTTCCTTCATATTAGAATAAGATCAATTTCATTCTATTTCTTCTGAAAGCTGGAGCTCATTAGAAAGATTAAGTGTCCTTCAGGAATAGAAATAACTATCATTAAATAGAGAGAAGGGGAGGAAGTGGAAGAAGGAAGAAGGGGGGAGGGAGAAGGAAGGATGAAGAGGAAGGGAGGGGGGAAAAAGGGAAAGAAGGGGAAGGAAGGAAAAAGAAGGGGAGAGGAGGGAAAAGGGGAAGAGAGGAACAAGGAGAAGGAAGAGGAGAAGAAAAAGATGGTGTTTTGGAGTAGGAGGATATACAGCTTGGTTAATGTCCAAATAAAGGGTCCTATGCACCATTCCTTGGCAGAGCTGAAGCATGTGGCAGACCTACAAATGCTTATATACCAGTCAAGTCCAGAGGCAGTAGGACTCAAAACCTAACTCTATTCCTTTTTTTGGAGCAGTGCAGTGTTAAAGAAGAAGAAAAAAACAAAAACACCTCAATGGATAAGATGGACAAATAAATTGATTTTATCATTACACTCCTGTCAGCAATAGAGGAGCAAGCACACCAACTATGGATACCTAACCAGAAGGAAATGAGTGGGAGCATTTTTAAGAGTAGGTTTGTGGAGTGGGAACTTTAGGTCACCTGTGTTTGCTAACTGGCCTTACCCAAAACAAAATTAGCTGGTGGTTTTACAACTTGGAGGAAGGCACCCAATGGAAGTTAGGCTCCTACCATCCTTCCACAAAGACTGGGAGATAAGGGTTCTATCTTCCTTAATGATACATTGTCAGAGAGATGGCACTTGCAAAGATATTGCTGGGTTGTAAAATTGGTAAGAAGATTTTAAGAGATTTACACTGTGTGGAAACCAGTGTGAACTCTCCACATAGCTTGCTAACAGCAATTGCCCTGCCTTCCAGTTCTCCCGCTGACCTGCCCCATCCAAACCTCACTTTGCTTGGCAGGAGTCCCTCTCAAGTGTCTCATGCCAATGGAAGCAAAAAGAAATTTGGGGTAGCAATACTTATATTGGACAAATTTGACTTAAAACAAAGACTATAACAAGAGACAAAGAAGGGTACTAAATAATGATAAAGGGAACAATCCAACAAGAGGATATAAAAATTGTAAATATGTATGTACCCAATGAGAGCACCAAAGTACACAAAATATTAATAGACATAAAGGAGGAAATCTATATTTAACACCCCACTTATATCTATGCATAGACCATCCAGACAAAAATTCAACAAATAAACAGTCGCTCTGAAAGACATGTTGGACCAGAAGGATCTAATAGAAAAATTCTGAATATTCCTTTGTAAAACAACAAAATACACATTCTTTTCAAGTGGATATGGAACATTCTTCAGAATAGATCTCTTCCTGGGCCACAGAACAAGTCTCAATAAATTCAAAAATATCAAAATCATATCATCCATCTTTTCCAACCACAACAGTATTAAACTAGAAATCATGAACAAGAAAAAGTCTGGAAAGAACACAAATATGAAGGTTAAATTACATGTTACTAAGAAATTATTGGGTCAACGAAGAAATTAAGAAGGAAATTTAAAAAAACATGAAGACAAATGAAAAGGAGACACAACAGTTCAAAATCTTTGGGATGCAATAAAAGCTATTCTAAAAGGAAGATTACAGCAATATAGGCCCACCACAAGAAGCATGAAAAACTTCAAAAAATCTAACTTCACACATAAAGGAGCTAGAAAAAGAAAAAACAAAGCTCAAAGCCAGTAGAAAGAAGAAAATAAGATTAGAGTAAAAGTAAGTAGAGAATAAAAAAATACAACCAAAAAGATCAACAAAACCAGGAATTGGTTCTTCAGAAAAAAAAAAAAAAATCAACAAAACTGATAAACCTTTAGCCAGATTTGCCAAAACAACAGAGAGAAAGAGAGAGAGAGAGAGAACTCAAAATCAGAAACAAAGGAGGAGAAATAACAACCAACACCACAAAAATACAAAGGATTATAAGAGAATGTTATAAGTAGCTATATGCCAACAAATTGGGCAACCTAGAAAAAAAATGGATGAATTCCTAGAAACACAACTTTCTAGAACTAAATCAGGAAGAAATAGAAAACCTGAAGAGATTAATTTCCAGCAATAAAATTGGATCAGTAATTAAAACTCCCAACAAACGAAAGTCCAGGAACAAATGTTTCACAGATGAATTCTACCAAACATTTGAATAGTTAATACCTTCAAACTATTCCAAAATATACAAGATAAAGGAAAATTTCCAAGTTTATTCAATGAGGCCCACGTTACCCTAATACCAAAACCAGATAAAGACATTACAAAAAAACAAAAAACAAAAATCCAGGCCAATATCTTGAATACAGATGCAACAATCCTCAACAAAATATTAGCAAACTAACCCCAAAAATACATTTAAAATATCATTCACCATAATAAGTGAGATTTATTCTAGGAATGCAAGGGTGGTTGAATATTTGCAAACTCAATTTGACATATCTCTTTAGTAAAGGCTACGAACCAGATGATTATCTCAATAGTTGCTGTAAAAGCATTTCACAAAGTACAATATCCACTCATGAAAAAGAAAAAAGAAACTCTCAACAAAGTAGGGTTAGAGGGAACATACCTCAAAATAATAAAGTCCATATATGAGAAACCCCATAGCCAACATCATACACAATGGTGAAAAACAGTTTTCCCTCTAAGATCAGGAACAAAACAAGGATGTCTACTCTCACCACTTTTATTCAACATAGTACAGGAAGTCTTACCCACAGCAATCAGACAAGAAATAAATGGCCTCCAAATTGGTAAGGAAGAAGTAAAATTGTCACTATTTATAGATGACATAATACTACATAGAGAAAATCCTAAAGACTCCATCAAAAACTATTGAAACTGATAAATGAATTCAGTAAAGTCACAGGATACTACATTAATATAGAGAAATCTGCTGCATTTCCATACACTAATAACAAAGTAGAAGAGAAATTAAGAAAACAGCCTTATTTACCATGGCACCAGAAAATAAAATACCTAGAATAAATTCAACCAAAGAGGTAAAAGACCTGTACTGAGAAAATGAGAAAACTCTGATGAAAGAAACTGAAGAGAGCAAATGCAAAAAAATATTCCACACTCATTGGGAGAACCTACATTAATTTAAATGCCCATAATATGTGAAACAGTCTACATATTTAATGCTTTATCCTTATCAAAATACCATCAGCATTTTTCACAGAAGCAGGATAAATAATCCTAAAATTTGTATGGAACTGCAAAGGACTCCCAAATAGCCAACGTGATTTTGGAAAGGAAGAACACAACTCAAGGTACTGCAATCTCAGATTTCAAGATAAACTGCAAATCTACAGTAATCAAAACAGTATCGTACTGGCACAAAAATGGACACATGGATCAGTGGAATAGATGAGAGAGCCCAGAAATAAATTCATGCTTTAATGGACAGTTAATCTATGCCAAAGGAGGCAAGAATACACAATAGGAAAAAGACTCTTCAACAAACGTTGTTGGAAAACTGGAAAACTACATGCAAAAGAATGAAATTGGACCACTTTCTTTCACTATTCACAGAAATAAACTCAAAATGGGTTAAAGATCTAAGGTGAGATCTGAAACCATGAAATTCCTAGAGAGAAACATAGGCAGTAATCTCTTTGACATTGGCATTTGCAGTTTTTTTTTCTAGATATGTCTTCAAAGGCAAGGGAAAAACAAACACAAAGTAATGGGACTATATCAAACTAAAAAGCTTTTGCACAGTGAAGGAAATAATCAACAAAACGAAAAGGCAACCTACTGAATGGCAAAGAATATTTGCAAGTGATATATCTGATAAGGGACTAGTTTCCAAAATATGTAAAGAACTTACACAACTCAATACCAAAACAAACAAGCCAATTAAACCATGAGCAGAGGACGTAGACATTTTTCCAAAGAAAACTTATAGATGGCCAATATATGAAAAGAAGCTCAACATCACCAACCATCAGAGGAAATGCAAACTACAATGAGATAGCACCTCACACCAGGTCAGATGGCTAGTATCAAAAGACAAGAACAGATGTCCACCAAGGACATGGAGAAAAAGGAACATTTGTACACTGTTGTTTTGAATGTAAATTGTGTAGCCATTGAGGAAAACAGTATGAGGTTATTAAAAAAATTAAAAATAGGACTACCATATGATCCAGCAATCCCATTACTGGGTGGAATTTCCAAAAAAAAAGTGAAAATTTTGAAAAGATACATGCCCCTGGATGTTTACTGAAGCATTATTTACAATAGCCAAGATAGAGAAGCAACCCAAGTGTCCATCCACGATGAATGGATAAAGTGGTATGTGTTTGTGTGTGTGTCTGTGTGTGTGTGTATGTATATATACATATATAGACACATATATACAAGTGAGTATGTACACAGTGGAATATTACACACACAGTGGAATATTACTCAGCCACAAAAAGTGAAAATTTGCCATTTGCAACACTGATGGATCTAGAGGATATAATATTAAGTGAAAAAGACACTGAGAAAGTCTGAGAAAGACAAATGTCATGTTTCACCCACATGTAGAATTTAAGAAACAAAAGAACAAAGAAAAAAAGAAAAAAAACAAATACTAGACTTTTAAATGTAGAGAATAAACTGGTGGTTGCCAGAGGGGAGGTGGGTTGGAAATGGGTGAAATAGGTGAAGGGGATTAAAAGTACGCTTGTCTTGATGAGCACTGAGTAATGTACAGAAGTGCTGAATCATTATATTGTACACCTGAAACTAATATTATACTGTATGTTAATTCTACTTGAATTAAAAAAAGTAACATCCTAAAAAGGCAGAGAAAAAGATTACAGTTACAGGTTTTCTAAGGTAAGTGCTGTAAGAAAAGGAAAGTAAGCAGTCTATAGTGAGGACAAAACCTGTCTGAGGATTAGTCAAGCCAAGGGAATGTTAAGGATTCTTACCCAAAGGTTGTTGGACTCGCTGAGATGAGATCTCTTTGTTTCCCTGTATGAAGTACAATCTAAGACCCTACCATCTCTTTTCTCCTACAAAGTCCAGTTACAAGAATCTCTAAATGGCTCTCCCATACATGACCCAATTCACCAGATCCGATTCACCCACCAAATATTTAAGTGACTATTCCAGGCTATTTGAAGGATATTTAAGAGGTACGTGTTAAAATAAAATCTCCATGGAGACAACTCCACATGCCAAGAATATTTTAAGAAGTCAAGGCAATATACGATTGCCTGTTAGGTTGCTGTGGGACATATAGAGAGTGCAGACATTAGGATGTATTAGTAGGGTCCCTGAAGGAGGTACTGACAAAGTTTGGTCTTGTCAAAGGGTCCTCTCATCCTCTTAGAGCCCACTTTTATGTAGGTTGTTTTTTTTTTTTTTAATCACTTTATTACATAAGTGAAAGTTACCTTACTCTAAGTTCTATAATCCCTTTTTCTTTTTGTTACTGAATCTCTTTGTTCAGGTGTCTCACCACCTTATTTGAAACAAAACAAACAAAACTTTAAATAATTCTTTTGGCTGCTTTTTCTTAAACAATTCTCTCTCTTACTCTTTTCTAGGCTGTCTATACTGTTTTAGACGGGTTTTCTCCAAATACAGCAACGTTGTGAACATAGAGCAAATGACTGCTTTACACAGAGAATAACATTAGGAAGGAGAAAAGTGGATACACTGTGCTTAAATTTCTTTATTTAAGATTGTCTTTTACCTGAAGATTCCAAATCATTAATAAATTGTAGCTTAATGAACTTCACAAATAGGACATAGTCCATTTATGTAATGATCCTAATCATTTAAGTAGTTTTGGTCAGAATTCAATTCCAGGAGCAGTAAATAGTAAGGGCTTCATATTTTAAGGAAAAAGTGATTTGCTTTAAAAAAAAAAAAACTTGGGGCTGACAGAGATGTCTTCCCCCAAATCAAATAACATGTAGATTCAGACCTTAAAGTTTTAATCAATGGCACTGTCAATTGTGATGATACGTGAGGATATCCAGGAGTTGGAAGTGATCACCAGCAGGTCCTCTGCTCCCGTCTTCTCTAGTTCTGTCCAGATATTAAACCTTCATCTCCTAAGCAATCCCCCCAACACCCAACTACTTCAACTTAAAACTTTTCAAAGGTAGAAATAGGTCTTCCTAGATGTGGTATTATTAGAATTAACTTGCTAATCTCCCTAACACTTATTCACCTCTTACTTTCTTCTAGTGTTAGGTTTTAGCTACTGAGACCATTCAATATGGGGAGGATTAGGACAATAAAATATGACTGATACTAACAGAAACAGAAACCCAATCTCATGGAAGGAGCCTTACATAGAAAGGTCAGCCAGGATGGTCCAAAAATTAGTCAGAGCAAAAAAGAAGGAATAGAATGATCTGGTGGAGTTACTTAGTGGTTTGTGAGAACCTGCAATTCAAAAGTTTTTATTTGAGGTAAGATGTGAAATATCCCAATAAGGCCAGCAAGGTTTAAGTGTACTCAAACTGTTGCTTGCTGATGAGAAAGGTGACTTGGAATAAATGTCAACATTAAGGGCTCAAGCAACAGTTTTGTTGGGTGTGTGTACCTCATAAAGCATAAGAATTGCCTAAGCTTGCAATTCTTCAAAATTTGGCTTTGTGTTCTTAAGTGTCAGAATGATTCATTAGCTCTGTGGAGCTTGCCCAGTTGTGCTACCATGCCTCTTAATGATGTTCTGAGCTAACTTTAGAAGATGCTGAAAGGAGAGAGGTTGGTTCTAGCCCTACAGGATCAAGGTTAAGAACCATTACCATACAGCTGTCATTAGTCTCAATAACGTGTCAATAAGAGATCAAACCCCAAACCTAATAAAGCTATTTCTATTCAAAAGAGGGTGGCCCTAATGGAAAGCAAAAATCTGAGAAGCCTTAATATTGGGAGCTTGAGACAGGGACTAAAGTGCAAATGGTGATCTTGCTATATTTTCTCTTAAGACTAATGCTGGTACTACTTATTTTATTGCAATTGGAAGTTAATAGAAATCTATGTCTGTGATTTATGAATAGTTTTGCAACCAAACTCCAGGAATCAAAGTTATGACTTTGATTACATTAGAAGATTTACCATTCTCCCCAGTTTCCCTTTTCCTTGAAAAATAGAGAATGTGAAATACTAAGAGGCACTGAGAGACAATGGCTCTGAGCTAGAGAATTTTAAATAGGCTTTCGATTTATCAAAGCTGTTTTTTTCCATTCCTAAAGGTAAGGGAGCTTTGTGCCACAGAAGGAAGAGGAAATGCTCTGTCATAAGCATTCACTAAAGAAAACCTGTACCCATGAAAGGATTTTTTTTTTCCCATAGGGGAATTCAAAACTTCTGAGTAATAAATTCCTCTGGGAGGATACATGTGATGACCTCTCCCTCCTTCTCTCCTTCTGCTTCTATCTTTGCTCATAGCCACACTGTTCTTGTGGTTTCTCAAACATGTCAGGTCCCCTCCTTATAGCATATATGCTCACTGTTCCATTTTTCTGGGAGTGTCCTCCTTTGCCCTCCCACACCCAGATCCCCACATGACTCATAACTCATTTTCTTCAGGTCTTGATTCAAGATTCAAATGTCCCTCGCTCTGACATTCCTATCTGCACACTTTATTTATAACATCCATGCTGGACACCTGGGTGGCTCAGTGGGTTAAAGCCTCTGCCTTCAGCTCAGATCATGATCTCAGGGTCCTGGGATTGAGGCCAGCGTTGGGTTCTCTGTTCAGCAACGAGCCTGTTTCCTCCACTCTCAAAAAAAAAAAAAAAAAAAAAAATCCGTGCTGCCCACCACCATTACCACACTCCTTACACCTGTTCCAATTTTCCTTGGGGCAGAGATCTCTATCTGTCATTATATTATATGATAATTTGTTTATTCTCTTATCTGTCTCTTTCACTGTAATGCAAACTTCCTCAAAGTGGGGGAATTTTCTTTTCAGTTTCCCAGCTTACATGAGATATAGAAGCAGTGCCTGGAGCATAGTGAAGAGTTAAAGAAAAAGTACTGATTAAGTGAATTAATGTTACTTTATCTGCAATGCTTTTGTCTTTTTGGAATATATTTCTCCTGATCAGCTGATAAATTACATCTTTCAAATTCCTCTTCCAAAACACATTTATAAAAACAAACAAAACAATCAACCAATCAAACAAATAAAAAACCCATAACATCTGCTTTTTGAAATACTGTATTCCAAACATCCAAAAACCAAAACAGATTATCACACTGTAGAACACAATATGATTAGGTTAAATAATGCTAATACATGGACTTATGGTTTGCGGAAACTCATTGAACAGCTATTATCTGCCTATAATTTCACTGAGTTTGCATTCTATATCTAAAATTTAATTTTTTATTTTATTCAAAGACATTAATCCTCATGTTTAGCCATCCCTGTTCCTTATCAACTCTCAAACATCTGATCTCACTGCCTTCTAATGATATTTTCCATTAGGTCAAGCCTCCCTCCCTCTCCACACACACCTTTTTTTTTTTTTGGTCCTTTCCTTCAAAGTTCTTGCTAAGGAAAGCTTTTAGTTTTTCCCTATCTGGAATATTGGAATATTCTATTTCCAAGCAGCCTGAAGTTCTAGAACGGTCTATACAAAATCAGTCTTGCTCATCATTGTGCTTCCCGTGACTACCACATCCCCGGCACTCAAGTACCTACTGGAGGAATTACCATAATGGTATTTACTAGTATAGTTCTCTGTTGTGGATTGTATGCCTTTTCTCTGCCTGTCTCCTTTCTACAGGCAACATTAAGGTATAATTTTTTTCTGAAGCTACAAGAGACAAGCTGAAAGACACTGCAAAAGAATATGGTCCATATCTCTCTTGGCTAGGAAAATGATCTGGAAAAATAATGCAGTATTAATTCTCTACACCATTTTAATAATGATGAGTTGGCTTAGTCACAAATGACATAATGAAATCTTGTATTAATGCTAATAGACAATTTCAAAGTAAATTGAAAATGTTAAAAGGAAGAACAAGAATTTTTTTCTAGTAACATACCAATGGATACAGCTTTTATTCATTTATTAATGGGCTAAAAATAGCAAAATACAGGTATCTATAAAACTCATTTTTGACAGCTTTTTCCAGTTTCAAATAATTGATATTTTTAAATAATTCAAATGTTTCAAGTAATTTCAATTTTTAAATTTTACACCTTTTTACTTGCTTAAAATACATTTCCAAGATTTCTGAATTTAACTTTACATTCGTAAATATTATTATTGCCAGGGAGTATTGGAGTATGAATTATAGTACTCATTTAATATTCAGTGAAAACAAATTAGTGGGAACTTTTTCAAATAGATATAAATTGATATTTTATAAGGCTTCTGTCAGAAATAACCAAGGTAAAGAGACTCAACTTCTAAAAAAAAAAAAAAATCTCATTTTTGTTCTGCTTTCTATTTTCATGCATTTTTTAAGAACATTTCAGCAAAAGAAAATTTTAAACTGTTTTGGAGAAAATACAGTGGCCATCTTTAAAACATGTTTTTTTGCCTTTTCTGGCGGGCATGAGGAGTGACTATGGGGTAATTTGAGCTTTAGCCTTTCTTTTCCTAAGTCACAGGAGATTTGGGGGAGAACTACTTTATTTCCATAGTCTTATGTGATAAGGAACAAATAAAAACCCCTAGAGCTCATCTTTGGGAAACTTATTATGGTCACTTCTTGAAGCTTAAGGGTACTGACAGTTTCAGTCCCCACCTGAGAACATCCGTGTAAAACTCTCATGCTTTCTTTTGGTAACACATTTTGACAACAGTTATTCCTCTTATCAAAGATATAAATGAGGGATAATTGGAGAAAATAGAATTTGGGTGGTTGCTTTCTATATTACAATGGGTGTGACAGCTATTCTTCCTTATTATATTTAAGGTAAGGACCAATTAACTTGGCATTTATCTTTATACTGCCTTGCATTTTCCCTTTTGTTGCATGATTTATCATTTTCTTATTTCTACTCTGATATTGTTTTCTCCTCGGGACAACACACATTTTACTAAGTTGTTTTTAGCATACTCTTTAGAATGCAGGATTGTTTTGAAAACAGTTAACATTAATAACAGTAATAACAGTAATGAGCTGAATGAATGAATGAATGAATGAGTGGAAGGTCTCAGGGAGGATATACATATCATTTTTAGTAGCCCATAAGAAAGATCACTGTCTAAAATTTTAATTAGGACTTTCTTTCCTTTTCTTTTTTTAAACTCTGGCAAATAGAGTAAATGCACTAATCAAACTTTCTTGCCAGACTTTTTTGTTCGCACAGGCTATCATTCAGAGCCTGACCCTGTACTTGTAGCTCATGATGCTCAGTAACTAATAAAATGACAGTATATGTAACTAGGTGCACATTTTCTAGGTTTAGCTCCATAAGGCAGACAGTCCAGGTCTCTGTTCCTTATTTTTCTGGGTTGTCATCATTGACAGGCTTATGGAAATTAGTGTAAGGTCTCATTCCAGTTGCAGAGAGAATGATCTAAACTTGGATCATTTGAAGAAGAAATTTTATGCCCAGAAATAAATGTGTTCATTTCTTCCTTTTTTTCTCCCTTCCTTCCTCCCTCCCTCCTTCACAGAAAGATAGTAATGGACAATTAAATGTCACCACACTGGCTAGACTTCTTTCACCACAGTGAACATGGTACCACACCTCTTAAGGAGTTTTCTTTTTCAAGGAAAAAAACAAAACAAACAAACAACTAGGAATTCATGAAGATCACTTAAATCTGATGGAACAGGGTTTTTGAAATAACACCCCTCAGAGAAAGAGCCGTGGCTTTGGAGAGAGGAAAAACTAAACAAACAAAAAATTAGTTTTGGAGACTGACTGTAACAACAATTATAATAATAAGTAATAACTTAAACAGTTATAGGTTTAAGCAAATTATGTAATCTCTCTGAACTCCTGTGTCCTGACAGACCAACTTGCAGAGATGGTGTGAGGATTAAAGGAAATTAACTGTAAATCACCAGGTACACAGAAGATGGCTAGCAATTTACCCTTGCTGGGCCCTCCTTATCTACCCCTTCCTGGCCTGGGACTGGGAGAGAAAAGAAAGGGAAAAGGAGGTTAAAAAAAATAAAGATAGGAAAGGATGTGGCTTTCCTTTAAACAACACCATTCTTACTAATTTTACCAATGTGTATTATTTTTATGGTTAAATGAGTAATCACTTAAAATAAAAATTCCATGGATGTGGGGACAAGATCCTGGAGGTTCAAGATTTACTACTGAGGACTATCATATAAATACAATGCCTACATTTACATTTGTGCTTGTTTTCTCCAGAGAAAGACCAAATGTATTGTGATGTACTGTGTGAAAAAAGGTATTGATGCAGCTCAGACTATAAGTAGGAAACTGAGTAATCATGAGACACCAAGTAGGATAGCCGACCAAGTACTAAGCAACTGTGCTCATACACTATTTATAAATACTGTGATCAGAGGTATTACAAATTCATCTATCCACATTAGATTTACTATACTATTTCATTAGTAACTCTGAGAGTCCAAAGGAAATGAATGCTTATTTTCCTAATTCCATCAACTGCTGGATTATAACTCAGTGTAATACTAATCTGAGTGAGAAGGTTTTCAACATTATCAACCATTAAAACTGGCATTTGACATTATGTTTGATGGCTGTGATTTGGAAGAGGTGGCTCTCGAGTTTTCTGAACTAGCAAACAGAAATGACAATTATTAACCAGTCACATTTTTGAAGAAATCTATTTCCTGAATTAATAAGTTAAAACTGAGAATTACAGAACTAGGCCTGAGGCTGCATCTTTTAACTATTAAACCCCAGTTGTGGCCATTTAATTCCAGCAACATAACATCATCCCCTGCAGTAAATACAACTGTAATTTTATTGCCTTTGTAGGCTTTTAGTGTTTAATATTTCCACTTATTTCAGTTTTAGAATTGTTAATATCTAGAAATATTTTATGTCTTATTTTATGTTTGTATAAATTTTAAGTCACTTCCCAAAATTAATTTTTAATACCTATAGTCTTTAAGATATTTTGCTTTTTGAAAGTGGTTTGTGCATTACTTTAAGTTTTAAAGACATTGGAAAAAATCAATAATAATCAATAGCTAAAAGAATGCAATAGCCTCCTAACTTTATAAAAATAGAAAAAGGAAGAGGTTTTCAGCATAGCAAACTACTTAAAGAGCTCTGAAAAAAACTGGAAACATCACTATCAGAACGCATTCAAAGTAATCACCCATGGAAGAGACAGTTTTAAAAACCCCGGTTAAGCCTGCAAATGTAATGGTATCAGAAACACAGAAACAAAAACTAACTGCTTAGCATTAGAATCCAGTACTTTTATTTTTAAGATTTTATTTATTTATTTGAGAGAGAGTGAGAGCTAGAGAGAGAGAGCACACACAGAGGGAAAGGGATAAGCAGGCTCCCTGCTGAGCAGGGAGCCTGAGGTGGGACTCCATCCCAGGCCCTTGGAATCATGACCTGAGCCAAGGCAGATGCTTAACTGACTGAGCCACTCAGGCATCCCTAGAATCCAGTACTTTTAAATCTAAGCCTTAGATGCCAGGCTTAATCAAATGTCACTTCAATAACTGCAATGATAATCTTGTTGCCTAGATGTCTTACCAAACTTCATGGATAAGAGGAGTTACAATCAATGGTGTTTAAGTGTTTCAAGAAGAAATTATCTTTTGTCTTTCTAATTCTTGAGCATCTTCACTTCCATTAACACACTCCTGGAGAATATGGACTATGGGAATTTAAACACTGTCACTCAGGAAGATCAATATCTTTGCCCCAGATATATGATGCCTTAGATTTTTGATTTTTCTTTTTTTCTAAATCAAGCTAGATGCATTAGCTGAGACTTATCTTAAAACCACCAGCAAGTGACCAGAAGATATTGACAGGAAATTTAAAAGTCTTTATATAGTACAAGGAAGACAATTGTTTCAAAATCAGGTCCTTTAAATCACCAGTGAAGTTAGAGATTAATGAGTCAAATTATAGTGCATTCATTTACAAAATGAATGTTTCCATTTAGACAACTAGGGGCATCAGCAGTTTTTGTATGCAAGATTTATAAGTGATTAATAAAATATGAAAATTAGAGATTACCCACACAGGGCAGAAGACCCAATTATATATCTCAGGCTCTTAAATACAGAAAGCTATAAATTTACATCATTAAGGTATTTGGCAATTAATAAAAAATGTGACCATTTTTGATATAACTACGTTCTGACTTCCTTATTGATGTATTTTTTCAACTAGCCAATAGAAAACACCATATATTCTGCACAGCTAGAGGTATTTTGATTATTTTTTAATATGAATTATAAAAATCATTTGAAAGTTTAGTTATTTAAATTCCTTTTATATTTTATTCAGGTTTGGAAATTCTGAATAATGCTTTCAATTTTTGACTTTTTTTAAACTCCTCCATTTGAAGATGGCAAAGGTTTCATGCTATAAAATTTGAAGCCTTAAGGCACATCTGTTTTTCATTATCTAGCCTTCCTTACTTCTGTAGATTCAAACTATTTAACAATTATTTGTCTACCTTTGTTAGTTGTGGTTCTAGACTTTGGAGAGACAAGAGTGGATAAGAAAGAAAAGAATCCTGCTCTTATGGTTTTATATTCCCATTGCAGGGAGACAGAAAAAAAAAAACAAAACTGAAGAAAACATCAGGCACTGAGTGATGTTATAAGGAAAATAACAGTGGTTCCTATATAAGAGAATGATGGGAATAGAGGGTTTACTTTAGACAGAATGATCAAGTGACATTTGAGATGCATCCCTAAATAAGGAGCCAATGATGCAAAAATCTCCAGAGGTCAGGCCCTTTCTCTGCTTAGTACAGAGCACACTGGTAGGCAAGTTCTCTGCAAGTCCGCAGACCCCAAAGGGAGGTGATGAGCTCTCTGTGCCCAGTTTATTCTCAATTTATGATCCAGTAATTACAAATAGTTCCATGGGGAGGATTTTCAAATATAGCAAAAGCCCAAGAAGATTCCAGTAAAACCCTTAATGAAACCAGAGAAGTAGAACAGATGTACTCTTCTTCCTTCCCCACCACCGCCCCCAAAAAGTGTAGATTCTACTCTAAGGGCAACAGGAAGCTACTGCAAAAATTAAAACAAGAGAGAGATATGATTTGCATTGTTAAGGACCATTCTGGCTGCAGTTTGAAGACTATGTTGGTAGAGTGCTGGCAGGGAGACCAGTTGGGAAACAGGTCAAAATATGATTGCTGGACCCAGGGAAGAATGATGGTAGCAAGAAGTGATTGGATTCTGTGCTAGCCATTTTACTAGAGTTATGACTTTGTTCAAGCCATCGAAACTCAAATCTGAGCCTCTGAAATGGAATCCTTAAAGTGTGTGTTGTTTTTCAAAGTTATCTTAAAAATGGAACAGAAGTGGAAAGAAGTGAATGTTGAACAGGTTCTGTTTTAGAAGTTGAATTGAAAGCACTTGTTAAAATGTGTGTTGCAGGGTGAGGAAAAAGAGTTAAGGATTCCACACACTTCTTATTAACCAGCCACCAACTAAACTGCATCATCTCCGATTATACTATGCATTCTCAGGCTACCATGGCTTGAATATGTAGGTCCTGCTACTTAGACCACCTACTCTCTAACTTTCTGCCTGGTTAATACCTACTGATCCTTCAAGTTGTAATTAAAATGTCACTTGCTCTCTAAAGCCTCCCCAATCTAAATTAGATGCTCCTCTTTGACCTTCTAAAGACTCGGTGCATGCACTCCTCTGAAAGCAATTACCATACTAAATTACAATTGTTGATTTACATTCCAGATTCCCCTAAGAGCTGAGCCTGTGATAGTGAACAGGGAGTGTGCCTTTCCTCTCTGTACCTTTCTTTCTCATAAATCTTACATTTTACCTGGAATATGGTATCAACTTAACATGATTGTGTGATTTAGTTAAATTAAATCACTGTTACATTCTTCCAACCCATAAGGCTTATGCTTTCATTGTGGTGGTGATTCCTAGTACTACTTGGAAAATTGCCCCCTCTTACTTATCCTTCATTGTGAATATGTTAAATAATATGGGTAAATTTCTTAAGTAACAGATTGTATAACTCAAAGTCTGTTCAAAGCAAAAATTGCACTGGATAAACTTAAACATGTAAGGAGGACCTTATTCAAGATTACTGCAATAGAGGAAAGAGATCCAAACACAGTCTGAGCTCAACCTGGTAGAACCAAAAGGTAGCAGAGATTTTAAAAGTAGGGGGAGGAGGACCTTTCCTTAGGCCATTGGCTAACTGTGTTTGCTAATTGACCATTACAACCCACCACACCACTGAAAGTAAACTGTCTCCTATCTTCCAGACAGGAAATGGCCTTAAACCTTTGAACAAGGCACCGACAGAAGTTAGGTTCCTACCCTCCTACAAAGATTGGAAGAGAGGGGTTCTATTTTCCTCTATTATTTGTTTTCACAGGGATGGGTCAGCAGGATTCAGGAAGACATCTCTAGGTTGCAAAACTGGTAAGAAGCTTTTAGGAAGATTTACATTGCAAAGGGGCAGAGAAAGAATTCACACTTCCAAATTTCCAAGGTAAATTCTCTAAGAAAAAGGAGGTTAGGGCCTACAGTCAAGAAGTCTGATTAACCTTTAGTCAATAGAAAGATTAAGGGTGTCTTGGTCACCTACCAAGTTTAAGATTCCCATTTACTTTGTTTACTATCAAAGCAAAGACTATCAGATTATTACTTTAAGATAAAGTTGCTAGTACATATACTATATATCCACTTATCAGATATTAGGAGACACAACAGCTTTCGCTCTTCCACGGGTGTTACAGATCTCCTGGTGCTAGGGCGTGGGTTATGCTGATGGCTCTATTTTCCGTGAACTGAGCAGTTGGTCTGATTTACAATTCTCAAAACTATGTATGCTTGATAGATTTACTCATGTCTCTAAAACCAGTTAGCACAAAAATGAGACTGAAGATAGCCTCTATGACTGTTGGACTTTGTGGCAGGCTCCATTTGAATGTCATGCATTTCAAGACCTCCAGGAAAAAAAAAAGGTTTTAACTACTGGGTTCAAAGATTCTATTTTTCTGTTGACAAGGTCCTTGATGAAGCTTTTGTCTTGACAAGGTTTCAGCCTCAGTCTTACTGATTTTTCATAATGTAATATCTCCCTCAGAAATTCAGAGCACATCCTGTGATGTTAATAAGTAGACGTTTTATTATGGTGGGGGTGTATCTGTCTTTGTTGTGATAATGTTTGTGTAAGAAAGTGGCTTGGGAGATGCTATTTGTTTGGAATGTAAAACATGTGGCTATCATGAAAGAATATTTGATGAATTCCCTTATCTCTCATTTTCATATTTATCTGTTGGAGACTCAGCACTTTGCAACCTCGCTCTAAAAACATCTTCATCTCATTACTAAAGCACTGCTGTATCATCATTTTGAAACTGGAGGGCCAGATTGTGTGACCGATGGGTGGTCAAGGACTTCAGCACCCAGACTGTCAAGCACGGTTTCTCAACTCATTTCACAAGAAAGACAGTGTTTGAAAGAGGGACTCAGATTCAATTTTTGGTCTTCTAGTGAATTTTGATAAACTCTTTCTGACTTTGCCTACCTAGAGGGTCCAGAAAGGAAACCCAAAGAATCAGATTGGGGGAAAGGAGAACACGAAAAACCACGTTCACTTCTTTGGCTGGACTCATGCCTTTCTCACATCCTTCTCTCCTTGACATAAAGTTCAAGACTGGTATTTTTTTTTTTTTAAGATTTTATTTATTTGACAGAAACACAGCCAGAGAGGGAACACAAGCAGGGGGAGTGAGAGAGGGAGAAGGAGGCTTCCCGCCGAACAGGGAGCCCAATGTGGGACTCGATCCTGGGTCTCTGGGATCATGATCTGAGCCAAAGGCAGTCGCTTAACCAACTGAGCCATCCAGGCACCCCAAGACGGGTATTTTTAATTACAACATTGCTATAGGTAGAAGTGGAAATCTAAATGCTTGTTGGAAGGTGTCTTGTACAGCCTTACTACTCCAAGTGACCAGCAGCACTGATATCACCTGGAAGTTTGTTAGAAAGAGTGCTGGAAAAAAGAAAAAGAAATAGACCCTTGGGTCTCACCCCAGATGTAATAAATCAGAAACCCAAGAACTTTACATGCACATGGAAGTTTAAGAAGCACTGCACTATGGAAGAGACTTCTTTGCCTATTAGTAAGTACATTGTTGAAAATTGCAAAGCAAACAAACAAAAAAACAAAACATACAAAAAGCAATGATGTGCATCAGAATATCACTTAGCTTTGAGTAGCAGAAAAGTAGGCATGTAGATGTTTAAACAAATATAGGGTTGTAGAAACAAACACCACCTAAATGAGAAGGGTATCTGCACCCATGTCACTGGCCAGAATTTGTTCTCCTGGTCATTTCTGGATACTTGAAAGTTTAGAGTTCCAATATTCTGCACTCAAGCCTTCACTCTGGGCAAAACAAGGTGGGGGGGATGGAATTGGGTATTAGAGCCAACCCATGGTATCTTCCACATACATGTTTAAAGCATATACTGTAACCAAATATGCAAAAGTACTGCAAACCATTTGCAATTATAAAATGAAGCCCCAGGTTCATAATACCTAAAGTTATAATTGGGTCACTCATAGACTTGCCAAGTAGTTTTCTGCCCACATAGGATCATTCCATGGCTGAACCATTGCCATGACATGTATCAGGTGTATTAATTCGCATACCTCCATATTCATATCTTTAACTCACATTCCTACAACCACCTCATTAGGCATGTACTACAGTTCATCCATTTTACAGATGAGGAAGCTGGGGAGATGGAGTACTTTGTCCAGGCATACAAAGCTAGAGAATTGGAGTCAAGATTTAAACCTGATATGCTGCCTTTCATTAAATACACAGTTGTAGAAATGAGGAATTCAAGTTAATGGAAATAAGTAAATGTGATAATGGAAATGTGTGGAGAGCCCCGAGAGTGGATCACAGGGGGACACAGCCTAATTTGTGGTAGGTGGAGAAAGCTTCTCTCAGATAGCCCTATTTAATTGGCAACTGAAGGATTCACTGGAACAAGGCAGATGGAAAACTGGAAAAATTCCACATAGAGGGAAAGCAGGAAGGAAAGGAATGAGAATGGACATGCTTGGAATGGAGAGGTGTGCACTGGGCAGTCCTAGTGCTGTCAAACAGGCTGGCACAAAAAAACTGCATGGGTGTAGGAGGCACCATTTTCTTTAGCTTGCGTGGGAGACTCTGTGGCTCTTGCCTGGGCACAAAGATAAGGGCACATGAGGCTAGTGTTTTTCAGAATTTTGGATATAAACCTCATTGCAAAGGAAAGTATCCGAGTTAGAGAATGGAGATCTGAGGTTCTGCAACAAGTTGAGCTTGAAGAAAAATGGAAAAATGGATGGAGAACATGAAACGGTAGAGCCCATAATATGTAATGCCCAATTCCTATTTTCCCCCACCCATTGTCTTGCCCAAAATATAGCCCTAAGAGCATACGGTGAATCTATCTTCCCCTCAATTGTCACTGAATCCATGGCTGCCCAGAATAAGGGTACACTTCTCAGCTCCCCTAGTAGGACGGCACAGTGGCTTGATTAGTGGCCCTGCCAAAATTCATGTCTGCCTGAAACCGCATAGTAGGAACTTATTTGGAGAAAGGGTCTTTGCAGGTATAATTAAGCATCTTGAGATGAAGTCATCTTAGATTTGAGAGATGTGTGGCTTAAGGCCAATGACTAGTATCTTTATAAGAAGAGGAGAGAGCTTGGAGAAATACAGAGGCATGCACAGAAAGAGGGCAGCATGAAGACAGATGAAGAGGTTGGAATTATTCCCTTACAAACCAGGGGACATCTGGAGCCACGAAAAGCTAGAAAGGACTCCTCAGTGAGAGCACGGCCCTTCTGACTTCTGGCCTCCAGAACTGTGAAAGAAAAAGCTCTTGATTTTCTCCTCACGACTAAGTTCGCTCTTTAGGTGATTTACTCCACTTAGGTGTATGTACGTCATTTTTGAATAGGTATCCGTAAGACAAAACATTCTTAAAGTACAAGAAGATATACAGTAAACATTTCTCTGCAACCATTTTTTCACAGACATATCACTTCATCCTGAGAGTTGACTATCACTTACTTTTGTAGATAGCTTATGCACATACAAGCAAATACATGCTTATATATGTAAGATATGGGTGTGTATATGCAAGCATGTGCAAGTCCATTGTCAGTAAATGCAGTTTTAGCATACTGTTACACAGGTAGCTTTTCACTTAAAAACATGTCTAAAATCATTTCACAGTATTATGCCTCCTTATTTTCTAATATTGTGTAGTATTCCACTTTAGAACCTGCCAAGTTCACACTTAATCAATCCTAATTTTTCCAAGTTCTTATTAAAAACATGATTGAAATACTATTTTTAGTAAGTCAATTTTGAATCTGTTGAAGAACATGCAAAGGCTAAATTCTTAGAAAGGAGACCTGTTGGTTCAAAGAGTATATAGATTTTTCGTTATGATCATCATTTCCAAATGGCCCTCACTAAAGTTTATACCAATTTTGACTTTTAGTAACAACACATGAGAACACCTGTTTCTCCACATCATTTCGATTTCAATGTGCTTTTAACAGAGCACCTGGCTGGCTCTGCCAGAAGGACATGTGACTCTTAATCTCAGGGTCATGAGTTCAAGCCCCACACTGAGTGTAGAGATTACTTATAAATAAACAACTCAATGTATTTTTATGAGTAGCTATTATACACTGATAAATGCTGTATGTTGATTCAGCTTTGATCTTTGGCAAATGGATGGGTGAGGTGAGTGTTGAACATAATTACATTTAAGAGTCATTTGCATTTCTCATAGTGAGAAAGCTGTTTTTTTGTTTTTTTTTTGTTTTTAAGATTTTATTTATTCATTTGACAGAGAGAAACACAGCTAGAGAGGGAACACAAGCAGAGGGAGTGAGAGAGGGAGTACACCTCCCACCAAGCAGGGATCCTGATGCAGGGCTTGATCTTGGGACTCTGGGATCCTGAGGTGAAGGCAGATGCTTAATGACTGAGCCACCCAGGCACCCCAGAAAGCTGTTTTTCTTATTTTCTATTGAAGTTTTGGTGTTTTTCCTACTGAATTATAGGGGATTTTTCCTTCAAGAAAATAGCCATTATCTATGATAGTAATAACAAACATTTCTACCCCATTTTTTTCTTTTGATTTTATCCTAATTTTGAGTGTATACATTTTTTAAAATTATGGCTCATTTATACTGTTCTTCTCTTTAATGACTTCTGATTTTTGTATCATTCTTAGAAGTAATGCATTCCTATTAAACCTACTCCTTATTCTGAAAATTGGTAAGTAAAGGGGAAGAATTAAACACTTTTCTTCACTTGTTAGTAGAATTCAAAACAGAAAACAACAACAACAACAAAACCAAACCTAGTTGATGACAGAAAGAAAAGGAGAGAGGGAGGAAGGAAAGTTGTTATATGGTTATCACCTACGAATTGTTCTTCCCCAGATATTTTACCTAATTAATATTTTAGATCTAACATTTTACATAAAACATAAGGGAGAGGGAAGAAGTTAGTTTAATTGATGAGGAAATACTTAGATAAGTCCAGAAATAATTTAAGACATTCTATTAAGATATCCTAACCTGATTAAAAAATTAATGGCATTTAAAAAAGTATGTGATCTTCCAGATAAAAGATTTAAGACATATAACAACCAAATACAATCTGTCACATGCAACTGATCCTGTTCCAAATTAAAGAAAAGCTGTATTTACAGCTTGTTGACAAAAATAATACAAAATTTTATTATGTTGAATTTGCTCCCTATTAATTGTATTGAAACAAACTAATGTCTTCAGAAGAAGCATTACAGCAAAATTGACTGTATTTTCAATTTTGTTAATTGTGACAATGATATAGTTACAGAGCAGAGTATCATTTTTTGGATATGACTCTATCTAGTTATGAAATCCTATCTTCTATAACTCACTTCTAAATGAACAAAACACAACATAAAGTAATATGACAAAATGTTTACAAATTGCTGAATATAAGTGGTGGGCAAATAGATGTTCAGTGCACTTTTTGAAAAGATTTTTCATTTTAATTTGTTTTTAATATTGCAGTAATTTATTGTCTCACAGTATGTAGATAGGAAGACCAGGTACGGAATAATTCAACTGAGACCTGTACTTTTAGTATCACGAAATCAAACTAAATTAGTCAGCAGAACTGAGTTCTTCTCCCACGATTTGGGGAATGAACTTGCTTCCCAGAGAATTCAGGTTGTTGGCCAAATATATTCTTTTTGGTTATAGAACTGAGTTCCCGGCTGGGCCCAGTCTTTCCTCCCGAGGCTCTGATTCTTTCTCTCGTGTTCTACATGACCTCCCTTCAGCAGAGGTGGATCAAATTCCTCTGATAGGTTCCATTTCTCCAGCTTCTCTTTTGCCATATTACTCAGACTCCAACGGGAGAAAGTTCCCTTCTTTGAAGGGCTCTTGTGATTAGACTGGGTCTATCTCGATAACCCAGGCCATCAATTTAGCTTATAATCCATTACCTCAATCTACAGTCCCTTTAGTCTTGCAGAGTAATATCATCACAGGATCTAGGGTTTAGGGTGTGGACATCTTTGGGGGACTATTCTGCCTGCCACACTATATATATGTGAAGATTTTTATAATGAAAATGTAAAACCACAGAAAGGCTTATTTACTACAAATAATCACCACCACCACATTCCATGTTATTCCTTCCAGAACTTGTATGGTTGTGTTTTTCTATGTAAGCCTCTGATCCACTTACTATACATTCCTGCCTCTTGCAGGGGCTACATAAGGAAGGCTCGCACACACTGTCAGCTGCTGCAGCATCACCCACTTCTTTTCTTGCAGATTTCGTGCTTAAGTTTCAGCCTCAAAGAAGAAAAAGCTGTCCACCCCATTATGAAATCCCTTTTGCTCATGCTTAGTTCTGTTTAAAAAGATGATTGTTTTAATTTCTTCCCTCTCTCTGCACTTAGTGCCTTAAAAGATTTTTAAAATCCCGATCTGACTGCTTTGTGAGAATTCTTGGGCTATATTATAAAGATAACCGGGCAAGAGAGGCTTCCCTTGAATCCTGTCTTGCTCCTTACTTCCTTAATTGGTGCCTACTGGGAGTTTAAAAGACAGAAGAAGGAACTCTGGGTGATAAGGAAGGTCTGTCATCATAATGATCAATGATCACTGACACCTGGATACACTTGATGAGTTGTTTTTTATGAAGGAGAAACCAAGTATGAAAGGTGGACAGAGATATTAATGGAGATGGAAAGTTTATGGGAGATTAAGATCCCTGTGGATTAGTGTGTCAGCAGAAGCAGAGTACTTTTATAAACACAGCAGTAAGCATTGGCTAATTTCTGGTAAATGAGAGTATTCAACGGGGAAAAAAAAATCCATTGGAAGAAAGAAGTCTTTCCCAAGATAGCACCCCTGGGGCTGGTGGCGTATTTAGCTAGATCAGAGCTGAGATCCAGTCTTACCAAGACTCCTTGCTCCTACCGAGATGCACAGTTACAGCATCTACATATTAATTAGTACATATTCAAACGGCCACTTTTTCTGAAGTTCATCTTTGGCTCTGAAAGATGGAAACTCAAACCTTCTACATGTCCCCCCAATTATTCCAGCCTAGGGTTTACAAACAATTTAGGGGTTGTCCATAGAGCTTTGGGGTTTCCAAGCTCTGGGACAGACCACAGTTTCTTCCAAACTAAGATCCTCCACTCCAAGACATAGCTTACCTCGTTTACAGTTTGTCATCAGTGCTAGAGAAGATGAGGAAATTCGCTCGGATTGCTGAGTTTTAAAGTGTATGGATCTGGAATCCAGGATTTGAGAAATGCATAGTATTTGGCAGGCTCAGAGATTTTATTACAGAAGTAAAAAAATAAAAGTAAAAATGTTTGGAGACAACAGATGCAAGCATTTTTGGTTGAAAATGTAGTGGGAGCCAAATTTAGAACAGAAGAAAAATTACTGGCGCACATGTGCTTCATAAGACATAATAGCATTGGCATATTCAGAAAAATTCTACTACATTGTAGAACAGCTGTGGCTATTCATTAGGCCACTCCATGATATTCTTTTCTTAGCTTGTCAGGACTTTGCATTTGTTTGTAATATGAAATCATTAAAATCCTTTAGCAAGCTACTTACCCCAATAAAAGTACACAAAGTACAAATAAAAAGTACAAAAGTCTCCCTTTTTTTCTGTCATTTTTTGCTTTCTCCTTGTTCCCTTCTAACCTCCAATGCTTTTATTCCTCATCCTCCTATCTACTTACCTTTTTAGTTTTGGACGAAATTGAAAGACATAGTTTTGTATATGCTTTAAAACTCCATAAGAATACCCCTACCCTTGATTAGAAACAATCATCAAACACTGAAGAAAATACTACCCCTTTTGAGAAATAAGCCACACTTTCTCCATTCAAATGTCATTTGAATTTGTATCTTAGTATTTTTGAATGTTGCTGTAACAAATAATCGCACACTTAATGGCTTAAAACAACACAAACTGATTACAGTTCTGTGGGTTAAAAGTTCAACAAGGGTCTGATTCAGCTAAAATTAAGGTGTGTGAAGGGCTTCATTCTTCTCTGGAAGGTTTTGGGGGAAAAAGCCTAGCCTTTTGTAGCTTCTCAAGGCCACCCACATTTCTTGTTTTACCTCTGTCTTGAAAAAGCCATTTCATTTTTCCCACCGTCCTTCACTAGTCATGGCTTTCCTCTGACCACAGCTGGGTCAGGTTACCTACTTTTAAGGATTTGTATGATTAGACTAGGCCCACCTGGATGATCCAGGCCTTTCTTCCCGTCTCCAGATTCTTTGCCATAATTACATCTGCAACATTTCTTTTTCTGTATAAGGTAAACACTCAGTTTCCAGGGATTAGGATAGGGTAGAGGATGGCAACTGTTTGGCCTACTATCTCTATTAGAATTACCTGCTTTCCTGCGGCGCGTGGGTGGTCCCATCAGTCAAGTGTCCAACTCTTGCTTTTGGCTCTGGTCGTGATCTCAGTTGTGAGCTCGAGCCCCAACACAAGTCCCACGTCCGTCCATCCGGTGACTAGTCCTGTGTCTAGCCGGGCTCCCAACCGCACAATCAGCCCGGCAACCAGCGCCATGTCCAGCCCTGTGGTGAGTGTGCTGGGGGGAGCCTGCTTAAGAGCCTCTCTCTCCTTCTGCCCCGCCCCCATTCACGCTGACTCTCACCCCCTCTTAAAAAAAAAATACCTGCTTTTCTTGTAGCTAGAAAGAATGATTCTGCACTCTGCCTTAAAAAGACTGGATGCCAGGAATTTTCATTAATTTGTGCTTTTAAGAGTTTCCCAGATACTTTAAAAATTCATTTTTATTATATTTATTTTTTTGTTATTAACGTATGGCATATTATTTATTTCAGGGATACAGGTCTGTGATTTATCAGTCTTCCAGATATTTTTATGCACATCTCTCTTCATCTTTGACCAAGTCTGACTTGAGCTGTCTTGAGAACCCTGAACACAGGCTCTCTGAGCAATCAGCATTCTGGCGGAGGAGGTGGTCATGGCACCATGCGCCAGTTATTGCCAACTCCTGAGCATAACTGTGAGATCTTCAAAAGAATCCTAAAATTTTCCAGTCTTTTAATTTAGGATAAAAGTATACCATCTTTAAATAAAAGAACACCTACCAGATGCTTTAGCACAGTTTTAAACAGTCTACATTGTTTTAAACATGTAAAATTTATAGATAGGGGAGGGCTGTCATGTTCTTTAACTATTTAGTTTATAGTCTGGATTTCACCCAGCAGACCATAGTGACTATAAAGGAAACCAAGTGAATGATAAGTGACTCACGATATGGAATCAAAAGTAATCCCCATGCTCTAATAGCTGGACACAGAGGGGTCTATTATGGGCTAAATTTCTTTCACAAGTTGGAATGTCTTCTAGTAACAGATACCATTTATTTTATTATTGTTCCTTTAATTAGCACAATTATTATTCAATTAAAATTTAATACTAATGGAATGTGAGCACATTAGCATCCATAAAGTAGTTACTTACTATGCTTTTGATAGTTATATTTTTGGTGAGCATCTAACCTGAAGTTTTCAGTGCCACGAAACTGTAATCTTCATTTAGATTGAGAAAATAACATTTAAATAGTATTAAAATAAAGGTAAAAATCGGCAAGATGCCATCTAATTCTGTAATACTTAATAAGAACATGGAAAGAAGAAAACCATGACCAGTAGGGTGGGGAGAGTGGTGGAGCAAAGAACTATTGAAACAAAACCAAGAAAGACTGTGCTACCAGGTGGGTCCTGTTGGTGGTTGGACTAGGTGGTGCTTAGTGGTATCATCTGACATGCTCAGGCTGTCATGCTTTTTAGCTATTTAATTTATAGTCTGGATTTCACCCAGCAGACCATAGTGACTATAAAGCAAACCAAGTGAATGGTAAGTGACTCACAACATGGAACCAAAAGTAATCCCCGTGCTCTAATAGCTGGACACAGAGGGGTCTATTATGGGCTGAATTTCTTTCACAAGTTGGAATGTCTTCTAGTAACAGATACCATTTATTTCATTATTGTTCCTTTATTGCTCTTCTTTCCTTTATTGAGACATTTATTCAATGTGGCTTTATTTAACCAGACATTTATTTCATTCCTAGGCTTAAGTTTTGCCCTCTTGAGATTATCTTTGACAATGCAAACATTCCTGGGAGAGATACCATACTGAGTATTTAATAGATTAAAACTATCTGTCTAGTTTCCTCCAGGTCAAGGAAGCCTGGGAGGAAATAAGCAATTGTTACAAGAATGAGAGAGAGACACAGAAGATGGAAGCTAGGCATTCCCAAAAGGTTCTTCACAGTTTTGTCTCTGAGCCCAGAAATTCTGCCAAAAATCCAATGGAAGAAATCATCCTTCAATATCCATTCTCTTCTTCTTTCCCAGTAACGGACACCCCAAATGTTAGTGGTAATAGCAGACACAGACTGAAATTTTCAGCCTCTTCTGTACCTTTGTGTGGCCATATGACTATGTTCTCTGCATGTAACAGGAGATGATGTTCCTCAAGGAAAGCCAAACCTTTTTTCTTCCTTTTCATCCTCTTGGGTCTGGCATGCTGTTGTCAACCATCTTGGCAGGCTGTAGGGTGGAATGTGTCTTTTAACAATGAGAGCAAAGAACATCACTAATGGTCATGGAGCTACACCACCAGCTCAGAAGTGCCTAATTCACATGGGCAAAAGCTAATCTTTTTTTTCCTCACTTAAGCCACTATTATTTTGGATTTTGCGATGCTGGTAGTTAAGCTAAATACTAACTAAAGCAGATACTTTAATGCTTAGTAATTCTTTTCACTGCCAGGTTAGGAACAAACAGTACTCAAAAGAAGAATAAGGGGTGCCTGGGTGGCTCAGTTGGTTAAGCGACTGCCTTCAGCTCAGGTCATGATCCCGGAGACCTGGGATCGAGTCCCATATCGGGCTCCCTGCTCGGCACTCCCCCTGCTTGTGTTCCCTCCCTGGCTGTGTTTCTCTCTGTCAAATAAATAAAATCTTGAAAAAAAAAAAAAGAAGAAGAAGAAGCAGTAGGTGAATCAGAAGCAGTGGGCAAGCACGCTAAATAAAAGTAAATCTTAAACATAATAATAAAGTAAATAAAGAAAAGTCAGTATTTTTCTTTCTTTCTTTTCTTCTTTCTTCTCGTTTTCTCACCACCCATTATCCCTGCTCCTTTCTTCTATATTCTTGCATCCCATGGACTCTTAGAACTCTTTTCAAATACCTGCTTACATGCATTAAGTGCCCATTTACTTCTTTACCATTTATTGAACAGCTATCAAACGTCAACGCCACTGGGTAATATGAACAGTATACAGGTGCGTTTCACAGTAACACATAGATTTATCCAGGCAGCCTTTGTATCTCTTCAGACTTAGGACTGAACCTCATCTATAAGATGAGGTCTGGTGCCCTCAGTTGACAGGTGAGAAAGCTAAGATCAAGGACACTATCCGTGGCACAGGTAGGTGGTGGCCGACTTGTGGCAACCTGAGAAACCAACATTTGTGACCGCACTACCACGGTTTCATTTCAAGGTTTCTTGAAAGGGGACTTCCTCTACTTTTGAGGTGACATTTAATTTTGTAATTTAATGAAAGCTAGAAGACGAGGCTCTAAAATTTTGCCTTTAGCCCCATACATATGAGAGCTCCGCACATGTGCTTCCTCCAGTAATTATACCTAGCTTCCTGATAACATGCAGGTGTGTGTGCAGGTGGTGATGACAATTTCGGAAACCTGCTTTCGATTTGATATTGAGAAATGGGCAATATTTTGTTACTGAGGTAGCAGTGATTTTAATTGGATTTGTGCAACGGTATGGAAGACATAACCGTATCAGTAGAGGCTGGTTAAGAAAGTTGCCAAATAGGACACTAGCTCCAAATTGTCCTGCCCACAAAGTCTATAGAATTGAAAAGAATCATTCAAAGTCGTACAAACATCCTAGATTAACTGGCAGGTTTGAATACAGAATGAGAGCAGAAGCAGCTATTTTTCATATTTTTCATATCCCATGGCTGTGTTTCTCCTGTTTCCCTTCCTCCCGCAGTGAGGTTTTAATGAATTGCTATAAAGGGTGAGGTGGTTTGAATCTCAGGGAAGATAAAATCATTGGGCTCCAAGAAAAACAAAACAGATGGCATGCTTTAAAATTTTTGCTTTCATATTTCAATTATTCAAAAATACCTTCTGCAAAGCTGGTGTCTATTTTGTAAAGGGCGTTTACGCAGTAAGGAAGTTGCTAAATGAGTTGGGGAAAGCAGGTTAGACTGCTTAAGGCATTTTATTTTTATTACAACAGGAAAGATGTTTTAATTAGTTATTTACAGTGTTTCTGACTTGGAAGTGGCTGCTTATATGGCAGAAAACAGCCATCCTTCCTTAGTAAATATGGGCTGATTTCTAGCCTGTTTTGCTATTTTTAATAATATTTTAAATATTTAATTAAAGTTTAGATTTTGATCAGATTTTTAGAGCAAAAAACTTTATTCACAATCTTTAATATACTTTTTACTCTACTAAATGCCTATAGCTGGCCCACAAGCAATTATAAGCACCTCTGCATTTTGTGCAAGGTTCTGACAGTATAGGTTTAACTATCTTAGGGAAGTTACAGTCTAATGGGAAGGACATGGATTACTGGAGAAGGAAGGGGAGGGGAGAAAGGTCGAAGCAGAGAAAAAGCCAGAATAAACTCATGGAACCTGAGCAAGTACATGGTATATTTGGGTGATATTAAATATTTTAGGGTGGTTGTATAACTGAATGTCTGGGGGAGAGTTGCAGGAAATAAATCACATAGTTTGTCAGGTGAAAGGCTTCCATTCTATATCATGTCTTACCATGCTCCTCAACCTCCTGGAATTGCATCCCATCATGCACCAGCCTCTCGAGTTTAAGCTCAGAGCCTTGTTTCACATTATGATAAAAAAGCAGAATTTGGGGCGCCTGGGTGGCTCAGTTGGTTGGGCGACTGCCTTCGGCTCAGGTCATGGTCCCAGAGACCCAGGATCGAGTCCCACATCGGGCTCCCTGCTCGGCGGGAAGCCTGCTTCTCCCTCTCTCACTCCTCCTGCTTGTGTTCCCTCTCTGGCTGTGTTTCTCTCTGTCAAATAAATAAAATCTTTAAAAAAATAAAAAAGCAGAATTCATCAAATGGGCACTTCTTCATCTTTCCATCACTAAATCTATAAATATACCTCCACCAATCTCCATTCCTCCTTTTATGACAATGACTCAGCAGATAAAATTTCAGAGACCAGTTCCTTCCCATGTGTTTTGGATTCTAGCCCCTTTTGCCTTCTCATAAAATTTGGTCTGCTAAAGGTTTCCTTCTCTGCTGCTTTTTTCTCTCTCTCTTTCCTTGACTATTCCCTCAGATAATGTGCTCTAGTATCTCCATCTTAAAAACAAAGCAAAACTATCAACAAATAAAAATATTCCTTGACCTCATGTGCTGTTTTCGATTCTTGTAGTAAAATAGTGCGTGTCCACCAAATATTTCAAATGCTCCCTTAAAATGTCTAACTTTTCTGGGCTATAAGACTAGGTCTGGCCCATTGATTGTGATCAGTAACACCAAATGATATGTAACATTAAGAGCTGGCGTACCTTCTCCATTGATCCTTTCCCTGCCACCATGGTGAACTTAGAGACCACAGTCCCAAAGTGAATAACCATAGGATGAGGGGCAGGGGAGGCAGGTGTGAGGGAGACATAAACATTTATTGTGTAAAGCCCTAGGATTTATCTATTAAAGGCTGCCAGCATAAGCCATCCTGGTAAATAGAACTACAACTCTATTCCTCCACCCTTTTCCCAAATCAACCGTCTGCAAAGAGTTTTGCAAACCCTTTTGCATTTTCTGCACATGCATGCCTCTCTCATTTCACTTTTTTCTTGCTAAGGTTACCAATAACCTTGCTAAGTTTTCTTGCTAAGGTTACCAATAACTTCTATAATACAGAAGAGGATGAATTTTTTTTTTTTTTGGTATTTATCTTACTGTTCTTAGTAGAAGATGATGTGATGTTCTTGATCACTCCTCTGTGAAATAGTCTTTTCTACTGTTCTTTGTACTCCTCTAGCTTTTATTCTCCATCTCCTTTGGAGTCAAAGTCACTCAAGTCAAAGGTGACTTTGTCTCCTGTCCTAATTTCTCAAAAGCACAGTTCCCAAGAAATTGGCCTGATGTCCTCTTAAGTTTCCTTCCCACACTCTTTCTCCTCAGTCATTTACACTACTGCTTACAAATTTTGTGGTAGCAACTTCCAGGTTTTTCCAAGTCAGACATCTGTTCTGAGGTCTACACTCCTTACTCCTAGAACCAAATATTTGCCATTTTCACTAGCATTTCCTATAGGCACTTCAAACTTCATATGCACAAATAAACTTGATACACCATGACATCCATTTACCAAACTGCTTTTCTTATCATTCCACATAAGACAACCACAAGACGTAATTCCTACCAAAATATCAATAGCATCTTTCATAGAATCAGAACAAATAATCCTAAAATTTGTATGGAAATTTGTATGGAACCATACAAAAGACCCCAAATAGCCAAGGCAATCTTAAGAACAAAGCTGGAGGGATGCCTGGGTAGCTCAGTCAGTAAGCAGCTTCCTTCAGCTCAGGTCATGACCCCAGAGTCCCGGCATCAAGCTCTGCATCAGGGTCCTTGTCGGTGGGGAGCCTGCTTCTCTCTCACTCCCCCTGCTTGTGTTCCCTCTCTAGCTGTGTTTCCCTCTGTCAAATAAATAAATAAAGCTTTAAAAAAAAAAAAAAGAAAAGAACAAAGCTGGAGGTATCACAGTACCAGATTTCAAGTTACTCTGCAAAGCTATAGTCATAAAAATAGAATGATACTGGCACAAAATAGACACACAGATCAGTGGAACAGAACAGAGTCCAGAAATAAACTCTCGCTTATATTGTCAATCAATCTACCATAAAGGAGGTAAGAATATATGGTGGGAAAAAAAGACAGTCAGTAAGTGGTGCTGGGAAAACTGGAGAGCTACATGCAAAAGAATGCAACTGGCCTACTTATACCATATGCAAAAATAAACTAAAAATGGATTAAAGACTTAAACATGTGGGACCTGAAACCATAAAACCAGAGGCATTCCTGTCAAGTGTCTATCACTACAAACTTTGTTTATTCATGATTCCTTATCTTTTTGATTCAAATACATTTAAAACCTACTATACTTGGCCTGTCTAAGCCTTGAATTATTATTATAATTTTCTGACTGCTTTTCCTCTTCCCAAACTCATCTCCTAATTCATTACCCATCCAGCAACTAGACTAACCTTTTAAAGTCTTTATCTAAGGAAATATTATCTATTTGAGGAGAAGGTATAAAAATAAATAAATTTTATAAGGAGGATCATTTTAAATAAACCAATAAAAACCAAAGGAAATATATAAAGGATGACTAGGATGGTCACAAAGTGCACAGAAAATATTTAGGCACAAAAATTATTTTAAAGCACCACCCAGGGGCACCTGAGTGGCTCAGTGAGTTAAAGCCTCTGCCTCCGACTCAGGTCATGATCTCAGGGTCCTGGGATCGAGGCCCGCATCCGGCTCTCTGCTCGGCGGGGAGCCTGCTTCCTTGTCTCTTTCTGCCTGCCTCTCTGCTTGCTTATGATGTCTGTCAAATAAATAAATAAAATCTTTAAGAAAAGTAGCACCCATGAGCTACCTTCTAAAAAGGCAAAAATTCACCATTTTCCCTACACTATTACGTTCTTAAAAAGGGAGCATAAATTATATCATATCGTATTCGGTCAACAAATTTGCACCTATGCTATCACAAATCATGGCAATATGAAAGGGGTCATTTGATTTGACAGCTGTGTATACTCACTTCTGCGTCTTCCTGATATTATTCAACGTGAACGGTGATACCAGTCATTCAACAGCGTTGCATACCAACTGCCATCTAGGTAATGCACTAGTCCCTATTATTATTGAACCAGAAAAAAATAGAAATCAACAAACTTTCCAGAATATGGTCCAATCAGTTTTGGAGGATTTTAAACTTTTGGCACCATATCTAAATATATGTACAGTGAGTATTACTCAACCATAAGTGATAAGGAAACCCTGCCACTCGCAACAAGATGGACCGACCTGGAGGTGAAACAAGTCAGAGAAAGACAAAATTTACTGTATAAATTCACTGATTTGTGTAATCTAAAGACAAAAACAAAACAAAAAACATGAACTGATACATACAAAGACCATATTTACATTTTCCAGAGGCAGGGGGCGCAAAATGAATGAGGCTGGTCAAAGGGTACAAACTTCCAGCTATAAGTTCTGGGGATGTGAGGTAAAGCACGAGGACTCTGGTTAATGACACTGTCTTGTATATTTTAAAATTACCAAGACACTAGACCTTAAAACTTCTCTCACAAGAAAAAAAGGCTATTACCTAGGAGGTAATTAATTGATGTTAACTGAACTTACTGTAATTATTTCACAATATAAACATGTATCAAATCATTATGTTGTACAACTTCAACTAATATAATGTTACACGTCAAGTTTCTCTCACTTAAACTGGAAAAAAGTTTAAATCTCTGCATAAGAGCAAAAATAACTAAAATGTAGAAATCGAGATGTGTTTTCAAAGGAAGATGGCACTAATAAAGAATGCTTGTTAGAGAACGTCAAGTATCACATGGTTTCACTTACTTGTGGTGCATAAGGGGTAATATAGAGGACAGTAGGAGAAGGAAAGGAAATGGGAAGTAGGGTAATTTGGGGAGGGAAACGAAACATGGACTAACTTTGGACTCAGAAACAAACTGAGGGTCTTGGAGGGATGGGAGAGCCTGGTGGTGGGTACTGAGGGCACCTACTGCATGGAGCACTGGGTGTGGGGCAATGATGCTTGGAACACTGAAAAGATAAAATTAAAAAAAAAAAAAAGAATGCTTGTAATGTGTGTTCTCTTCTGGTTTTTCAGTCCCAGCTGCAACGTGTGTAAGAACAGACCATGGAAATAGGATAAAGGAGGGAATATAAAAGCTGCTTTGAGAAACTGTCTCAAATCCTAGGGCCACAAATGCTGCCATCACGTTCCCTTTTCTTAGCCAGAGTATATTTCTGGGTTTTGGTTTTAGGAATACAAATGTAATAACAGACTGTCTTCCTGTGAATGACTCGTGCTGATTAAAGTTATGAGCAACTTATAGTCAGTGTCATATATTTCAGTGTTATTTCAACTTTCCTTCTTCCCCCCTTTTTCAAGTTTTTATTTAAATTCTAGTTAACATATCATGTAATTAGTTTCAGGTATAGACTTGAGTGACTCAACACTTATATCACCCGGTGCTCATCACAAGTGCTCTCCTTAATCCCTGTTTCACCCATCCCTCCACCCACCCCCCTCAGGTAACCATCATCTCTCTATAATGAAGTCTGGTTCTTGGTCCCTTCTTTCTGCCCCTCCCCCTCCATGTTCCATTAGATGTGTCTCCTGAGGAGAGGGAAGCAAAACCAAAAATAAACTATTGGGACTTCATCAAAATAAAAAGCTTCTGCACAGTGAAGGAAACCATTATTGCAACTTTAAAAAAAACAAAACCTTGCTAGTGTTAATTTTTTCACATTGTTTTCCTGGAACCCCAACCTTGACAATGGTCCCGAGATGATATTTTTGCAGTAAAGGAGCAGATATAAATAAATTAAATTCATCTTCCATGACCAAGAGACAGCTGGGTGGTAGTGACAGAGACACTGGGTTCTTCATCAGAATACCTACATATAAATTATGGTTTGTGTCACTTACAATCAGTGAAAGCTTATTTTTCTACACTCCCTGAGATTCTGGTTTTTAAAAATATGTAAAATAGGAACCATAATATCTATTCCAGAGGAAGACAAAATGTTTAAATTTTGAGACATGTTTAGTATAGTGCCTTTTTACTTATTGGGTTCTCACAACACATTTTACCAAACCCAGATCAAAACTCACATGGCTGATACTAATGGCCATTAAACTTTGCATTTTGGAGTTAGAAAAGACTTTAGGTTTTCACCAGTCCACTTATTTTGTAGGAAACCAAAGCCAGTTGAGTTGACCTGCTTCAGATAACACAGCTAAGGGGCGTCCCATGGCTGAAACTCTGGATTCCTGTGAGCAGCCCCATGGGCTTGTTACTGCTGTGAGAAAAATGGTCTGGGTCACTGTGTATAACCAGACATCACATATCACAGAACCCACTTTTGATAAGAGAAGAATGTTTAGCAATTTTACAACAGTGGTGTATGGTGATGAGCTGTGTGAATGCACATAGCACAGATTTTTGAACCTAGTGTGTTCAATAAACGTGAAATTTGGACCCATGTTGTAAATTCACTTAATATATTCTGCCAATATAGCTAACTTAGAAAAAAGGGGGAACAAATGTTTGCCTCAAATGGTCTTTCCTCTGAATTGTCTAAAAAATTCTTTAACTCTGTGGTTCTTAATGTTTATGTAAGCTTAGCCAAGATGAGTTCCAATAACAGTTAACTTCCTAAGGTCATACTTCTGCAATAGAAATTGGATTGCAGCATTCACGTAGCTGACACAAATCTCCTTAGATAATCTATTTGTGATTATTGAAACTTTATTCTTAGCTATTCACTCCACTTCCAGCCTTCGAAGGCTAGAGAGGTGTTTTTCCCCCCTCAAACCTTAGCCAAAAGATAGGCAGATCTGCTTGCCTGTCTTATTTTAAGGCCAACGTGACCTCCAAAAGGGGATTGCTTTTAATTGGATCTATTTATATTCTTTTTCATTTCAGCTGGGGCACTGACCCATGCTAGGAGTACTTCTGTCTAGTGGCCTGCCCCAAATTGATACAGTACTTGACCTGTTACACTCCATTTCCTGAGCTACAACCCTGACAGAGTCTATTTCCATAACCCGCAGAACCCTGGCATGACTGGGATGACAGACTTCTTCTTTAACAATTGTCTTCTCCAAAACTAGCTTTCAATATGACTGTTCCATTATTAACAATATATTTGTCGTTAACAACAGAATCGTATTATATGCCGCAGATGTGTGACCACAGAGTCTTTCCTTGTGGGAGTCCCCTAAATTCATGCTGTCATTTCTTTCATTGTGGTGAATTAATTCAGCTAGGGTTTGTTTCTTACCTTCCTCCACTGTTAGAAATTATGTTCATTTTTTTCCCCTGTGTTCCTTGGTAACTTTTCCATTAATAGAAAGATTAATAGAAATTTGGTGAAATCTCCACTCGGTTTATATAGTGCCATATGATTTTATGAATGCTACTAGTTTAAGGGCAGAATTCTATGTTCTTATACAGAGTGTAGTAGATTCATAATGCCACAGAAAGATGTCTGATACATGTTGATATCATGTTAAATGAAAATGAAATCACAGAACATGCTCAGCATAAACTTGTATTTCCCATATACACAAATTAAAAATATCAATGAAGAGAGACTGAAAAAGATCTAGAAAATAATACATCCACGGTTAACAGTCGGTATTTCTGTTGGATGCAATTAAGAATGATGTCCCCTTTCTATTTTATACATTTCATAATAGTTTGAATATTTGTAATACTTTACTCTTTTAATAACTTTTTGAAATCAGAATAAAATGAGTTTTAAACATTAATAATTAGCAAAAGAAATTGGAGAACTTGTAAGCAATCATATATTGTTCCAGAAGGATACCCTGTTCTTTGAAACAACACTGTGGAGATGAGGCATGTTGACATTCCTTAAGAGAGCTTCTGAAAATTTAAATTTTATTTTTGAACTAAATTTACACAACTTCTTACTAGATATGTCTCTTGAGGCAGGGAAAACAAAAGCAAAAATAAATTACTGGGATTTCATCAAAATAAGAAGCTCTGCAATGCAAAGGAAATCATCAACAAAACTTAAAGGCAACCTAACGAATGGGAAAAGATATTTGCAAAATGATATATCAGATAAAGTGTTAGTATCCAAAAAATATGAAGAACTTATAAAACTCAACACCCAAAACCCTGAATAATCCAGTTAAAAAATGGGCAGAAGACAAAAACAGACATTTTTCCAAAGAAGACAGGGAAATACAGTCAAAACGACAATAATATATCACCTCATACAAGTCAGAAGGGCTAAGATTAATACAGGCAACAACAGGTTTTGGTGATCATGGGGAAAAAAAGAGAGGAAAACCAAGAAACAGACTCTTAACTATAGAGAACAAGCTGATGGTTACTGGGGTGGAGGGGCCAGGAGTGGATGGAACTTAAGGGGAACACTTGTCATTTGTGATGAGCACCAGATATTGTATGTTAAATGTTGATTCACTAAAATATACACCCGAAACTAGTATTACACAGTATGTTAACTAACTAGAACTTAAATAAAACTTGGGAGAAGAAAACTAAGGTTATCTATTATGGGCTCTTCCATCCTTCTACTATAGAAAATAATAATTTTGAACATATGTTTATGCAATTTAAAATACTTAAGGTTGTTTAGTTGGGCATCTAAAAAATGAATTTTTTAGTGTCCTACAACATTAAATGGCTTCTCTATATACACAGGGGAAATAGCAGTAGTTAAATATATGAGTTACAGTATAGCTAAAGATATAACACATAAGGTTCTTTCTCTTCCTCTGTGGATAGTTCTTGACATATAGTATTGTTACATTGTGTTTTGCCCCAAGTAAATATTTTAGATCCATTCATTTTTATCTTTTTTATGAATATGCATAAGCAGAATCTTTCTGCAAGTTACAATCTGTAAAAGAAAATTTTTGCACTAGACACGTGTTAAAAATGGCAAAACAGATTTTATTCAAACTACTGCAGTAGGAGACAGATTAGATTGTTCAGTATAGAAGAGCTCAACTCCAAACACAACAAAGATAGCTGGGTATTTACAGCTAACAAACAGAGTATAGAGGGGTCCATGGATGGGAAGTTATAAAGAGGAACTCGATTATATATCAAGGGTAGGAGTATTTTTGCTAAACTGGCTTAGCAGGACTCTTGTTAAAAATGGGCCAAAGGGCCCCTGGGTGGCTCAGTGCATTAAGCCTCTGCCTTCGGCTCAGGTCATGATCTCAGGGTCCTGGGATCGAGGCCCACATTGGGCTCTCTGCTCAGCAGGGAAACTGCTTCCTCCTCTCTCTCTGCCTGTCCCTCTGCCTACTTGTGATCTCTCTCTCTCTCAAATAAATAAATAAATAAATAAATCTTAAAAAAAAAACAAAGAACCAATTAAAAAAAAAGGGCCAAAATTATCAGATATCAAGGGTGGGAGAACTCTTCATAAACTGGTTTAGAAGGATTCTTTGCTAAAACTGGGCTGTCATGCAGAGGTGGAGACCTGGTCAAGAAGAGGACTCAGAGGACCCAGACTTAAGTTTGCTGGAGGAAGGTTTGCCAAGCCCCATAATTGGCAGGTTGAGGGAATGCTGAGTTTCTTAAGCAAGATTGCCGGAATTTCCAGCAAACATAGAGCATTTCTCTATCATTGCACCTGTCTCTGGGAGGAAAGTGACACATGAGCTTGCTTGGCCCATGAGAGAAGTGCAGGAAACAGACTCATTCCAGTGCTCAGTGCAGCGTCTTTCCTGTGTGCACCATGGGGTTTCAGTGTTGACTGGACTCAAATGTATCTACTCTAACCCCTGCTCTATGACCTTGGGCAAGGTACTTACTACTTCTAAATCTTTGTAATTTTGTTGGTGAATAGGAGTGACAATGATAATTATTTCATTAGTATGAGTATTAAATGAGTTAAACTATGTAAAGTCCCATGACCATGAAAAATCACAAGAATTAAATATGTTTACACAAATAAAGTGCTTTTAATATTATCTTGCCCATAGTAAGAGTTCCATATTGTTTGCTCTTCAGCCTGTAATGCTTTTTCTCTCTAGCCATTTTTCTTTAGGATCTATTTGGCCTTCTCCAAATCCCCTCACTAGAGCCATCTCCATACCCTTTTTAGCAAGTTTGAGATAGTCCTTTTACTAGTTCCAGAACTTGTTCCATTTGTTTTCTGTTGAGGGGCATCTAGACAGTTTTTATAGTGGTTAAGGTATTTTTATTATTCTGTGCAAAGGATGTGGGAGAATTAAGGTCATTATTTAAAGATGAAGATAGTGGACTCCTATAGCATATATATGATGATTTCAATTTACGATCTACATAAATATATATGCAAATTAAGTCATATCATTCCTCTAAATCCTCTGATGCAACTTATTGTTTGTACTTAATTAACTTCAATTATTTGCTATAATGTCTTGCATGATTTTGAACTCTTTCTATTTTGCACATGAAACCCTTTACTTTAGACTCCTGCCACACTAGAGCTTTTTATAGTTCATTATATTTGCAAGTTTCATTTCACTTTCGAGTGTTTGCATGTGCCATGGGATACCTTTCCTCCCATTCTTTGTATGGAATGCCCTTCCTCAACATTTTTGTTTTAGTTAAAATATTACCTTCTCAGAGAGACTGACCCTAACCACCCTTTATCATTCTCTATATCAGCTCCTCTTTTGCTTCTTAGGTAAGACTTATAATTTTAAATTACTTTATTGTTTACTTGTTTGTTCATTGTATCCATCACTGGAATGTAATTCACATGATTCAAATTATACATTTGTAAATGATTAGTGAATTTTCTCATTTTATATTTTATTGTTTTCTTAGACACTATGAGAAGTATAACCTTTAGTTTCATTTTGCAAATAAATGTCATAAACTTTAATGTTGAAGGGAAAGCTATCATTAAATTAATTTTTAAAACCCATGGAAATTGTTTTCATTGGATCAACAAATCCCTTGCTTTGCTGTGAACCCATGGAAAATCTATGCTGTGACCAAGAAGCGAAACTGACTGTTTAGAAAATTACAATGAACCTGTCTATTTTCATCTTCTGGTTTGAGATAACAGGGGGAAAAGTGTTAAATCAAAGTAAACAGGATGTTTATTCTGCTTTCAGTTTTAATAATTAAACGTATTATTCACTGTTAGGGAGTTTTACTGTTACACACCTTTGTTCCCTGTTTTTCCATGATCCTGTATATAATTTTCCTTTTATTTTTCCCAAGATGCCTTATGTCTCCCTTCCTTATTTTAAATAAATGATTTATGTAAATTTCTTTGCACACTGAATGGCACTTACCTCTTCAAGGTCTTATACTTTGGTGATGTATATTTGGACTTATTCATAATTCACACTTAGGGCCTGATTATAATGTTTTCATTTGAAAAAAAAATTCATTCTGTGGTGTCACATGGTCATGTGTACTTAAAATTTCAGTAACATATTTACAAATATTTTCTAAGCATCAATTATACCCAAACACTATGGCAGTTATAGGGTATATTTTGGTGAAGTAAAAAGATTCAAATTTTGGGCAAATTCAAACTAGCTTTCTTTTAACTTAAAGTAACTTAAAGGCCATGTGTAAGTTACATAGAATCTTTCCAAATGCTCCAAAAGTTACTTTTCTACCCCTGTCCAAAAAGAGGGCATACGAGAACTGTCACTATGGTTCTTCCTGTCATACAACTGGTATCATATTTTCACTGCCCAGCCTTCCTTTTTTTGGTATCAAAACTATTAGTTTTGAATCCATGCAGTTTGATGGGACTGATGCTTCCTGCTGGAATGGGTCCAAGACTTAGGTCTCACCAAAAGAAGAAAATAACCCAAAGGCCCAATTTTGGAGTTATAAGTAGACATGTAAGGAAACCAAGAAGTCAATGTCAATTCAAGAATTTTTCTAAAAGAACAAGAAAGTGTCTTCCAATAGTTCTGCAATGCTCCTAGAATGTAGAAGAGAGCTGCCACCAAAGAATGAAGCCAACACAGACTCAAGTGTGATAGGCAGTCCCTGGCATCATTGCCAGCAGCCTTATATCTGGTTGGGCCCGAAGACAGGTTTTCCCTCAAACTTTTCCCTAACTTGAGCCAATAGGTTCTCTTTTTAATGTAAGCAAGTGTTCTTTTTAAAATTTGTAATTAAAAAACAACTTAGAAGAAACTATATAATTGTTGAATTCATAGTGAGCCATTATCTCTAGAGGAACACAAATGAAATAGGAACACACTTAGAGAAGTTACAACTCTTTCCTGTGATGACAGCTTGTTGGAACCTGAATGGGTCAGCCCAAGAAGGAAGACAGAGAGGGAACTAACAAGACAACAAATGGAATAAACAGCTTTGGAAGGTCTAAGATAATAGCAGGTATTCATTTCTGCAGAGACAGAGAATCAGAAAGACGGCCTCACTCACACTGACCTGTAGGAGGCAAAATTCAAGTGTAATACAACAGTTACTCTGCTTTTGTTAATAAATAGACATTTTAACAGATGTACAATAACGTCCAGTAGATGAGTTATATTGAAGAGGAACCAGACTTGCTCTGTATGCCTCAAATAGGACAGCAGAGATTAGTAAGTCTGAGTCACAGGTAAGAGACTGCAGTTCTAGATGAGAAAGAATTTCCAACCTAGTTTCCAAAGAGTGAATGGACTGTTTTGAGAAGTGAGTATCTCATCACTACAGATTATCATTTATATGCCAGATAACCACCAGGTGTGAATGTTGACAGGTGACTTAAGCATATAAAAGTGGGTTAGAGGGGCACCTGGGTGGCTCAGTTGGTTAAGCGACTGCCTTCGGCTCAGGTCATGATCCCGGAGACCCGGGATCGAGCCCCACATTGGGTTCCCTGCTCTGCAGGAAGCCTGCTTCTCCCTCTCTCACTCCCCCTGCTTGTGTCCCCTCTCTGGCTGTGTTTCTCTCTGTCAAATAAATAAAATCTTTAAAAAAAAAAAAGTGGGTTAGACACGAATCCCTTTCTTATCCTGCCCAATCCCAAGATGTGGAGGTTCAGTGAAAATGGTAATCCAGCTTGATTGGACAGTTTTTCTGCCCAGGTTCTTGAAACACTCCATTCTTCCAGGAAAGAGACATTTCATCACCTGTATTTTGTATCTGTCTATCTATTGCAGTATGGTAAGATTTAAATATATGGCTCTCATACAAATATTGCCAAAAAACAGAATTACTTTTTTATACTGAAATGACCAGCCAAAAACAAAACAAAACAAAATCTTGAAAAACCCTCTACCTGGAGTTCAAAACAGAGTAGGAATTTGGCAATCTTGCAACTATTTTAGTCAATAGAGACTGCTAAACTATAAGATTTAAGTAATTAAGTGATTTGGATCTTTAGATCAATAGAGTTAATTATGCAATTAACAAATCTTCATACTCTATCATGTGGATCATTGTTTTTCAATTGTTATGTAGGTTTTAATGTGTATAACTACTTTATAATTAAAATTCTATATTTAGCTATTAAAAGTAATAAGGACATGCTATTTTAAGTGTATAATAAAATTAAAGTAGGATTCCTGACTTAAATACATGCTTTTGCTTTGTGGACAGAGCCCGAGGAGGTGGTCTGACATTGAAGTTCAGGAAGAGATTTGGCGATAAGACCGCCTTGGGTTCAAATCTTCGAATTATCATTTTATAGATAAGTGACACTATACAGGTAATTTTTCCCAGCCTCAGTTTCTTCACTGGTAAAATGGAGATTATCTGTTCACTGAATCTTTCTACATTCCAGTTTTTTTTTTTAATCTGAATTCATGCTAACATGATATGGATCTTAGCTTTTACTATGTCTTCCCTTCCCCTGTTTGAATTTCTTATCTCTTCCTTAAATCATATTCCTCTTTGAAGGCTTAGTCTAAATATTTTCTCCCCCTAATTAGTCCATGTAATATACCTCATAGGCCTCAACTGTTCCTTTACAGTAATTATTTTAGCCGTAATTTTACCATCTTTTCTTCTTGTGTTGTTCTGAGTTTTCTCTCTTTCTCTCTCTTCTGTTTTAATCCTCTTTGTCACATCATTTCCTCACACCATGCCTGGCATACTGTGGTCAATCAATGTTTGCACAAGAAGAAAGGACAATCATAAACATTCGATGAGCAAACATGCACATATAGCACTTAGAAGACCCTTTCTTTCTTCCTTCCTTTCTTTCTTCCTTCCTTCCTTTCTTCCTTCCTTTCTTTCTTTCTTTCTTTCTTTCTTTCTTCCTTTCTTTCTTTCTAATATTTATTTATTTATTTATTTGACAGAGAGAAACACAGCTAGAGAGGGAACACAAGCAGGGGGAGTGAGAGGGAGAAGCAGGCCTCCCACCGAGCAGGGAGCCCGATGCGGGGCTTGATCCCAGGACCCTGGGATCATGACCTGAGCCAAAGGCAGACGCTTAACAACTGAGCCATCCAGGTGCCCCAGAAGATAGTTTTCTTACTGAAAGAAACTTCTATTAATTAAAATGTTGCACCTTCCTCTCCTTTACTAACCAGAACCTTGTCACAGCAACTTTCAAAATATAAATAACAGTTATAAATTTACTTAAATATTTATGAAAATTCCTTTACAGAACTTACCAAAATTGTCATCATACCACTACTTATGTTTTTATTATTTTACTGTCTCTGCCACTGGACGTTTGAACTCCCTGAAAACAGGGCCTTCCTCTGGCTTATTGCTGGCTCTACTCCCAGTTCTTCTCACAGAGCCATGTCATGGTATCTGAGGTTTATCCTAAGGACAATTAAACTCTTGAAGTGTTTCAAGGAGGGGAGTGACATATCAGAGTTGATAACTTAGAAGATCTCTCTCCTGCTGGAGGGAGACGAGGTCAGTGTGGATCAAAGATATATGGCTAGAACTGCTGCAAAACTCATGCGGTTTTCCACACAAGAGACTGGAATGGCTTGGACTCTGGCAGACGAGCAGAGATACAAAGACAGAGATAGACTCAAGGAATAATTGTGGTAGTAGAATCCATAACATGGTGACTTACAAAGTGATAATAAAAAAATGAGTCATTGCTATTATTATGACCTATATTATTAACAAAAATTTCAAATACTTTCATTTAGTTAGATTGTTGGTAGCACTGGGGCACTGGGGAGGAAAGAGTTATCCAAGTAAAAGTGTAAAGCAGTAAAAATGCTTCTCAGTAGAGCCATCAGAAGTATAAATAGAGTCAGGAGTTGGTTAGAAATGTGGCAATTTTTACCTCATTTGATAGGCAGGAAAAAGTTTCAAACTGAAAGAATAGAGCATACATTGTCCCCTGGACCTTACACTCTCAAGTTTGTTAAGGTGTCACTGACAAATAAAATCATAAATATTTAAAGTGTACAACATGATGATTTGATATGTGTATCCACTGTGGAAGGATTCACCCCAAGTTAATTAACACACCCATCATCTCTTCCTTCCTTTCTTCCTTCCTCCCTCCCTCCCTTCCTCCCTCCCTCCCTCCCTCCCTTCTTTCCTTCTTTCTTTCCTTCCTTCCTTCCTTTCTTCCTTCCTTCCTTCCTTCCTTCCTTCCTTCCTTCCTTCCTTCCTTCCTTTTTTCTTTCTTCTGCTGAGAACATTTAAGTTCTACGCTCTTAGCAACTTTCAGTTATCAACTATAGTCATATACATATATACATCCAGTTCTCAGACCTTATTTATCTTACAACTGGAAGCTTGTACTTTGTTATCTGTGGAACGGGAAGCGGGTTGTGGACCTGGTCAGTAAATCGTTATTTCCAATCTAAAGCACAGGGATAGCTCCCTATTTCTCTCCCTGTGCAGGGACAGAGGAGACAAGGGGTCAGAGCCAGCAGATGTGCCTGCAGCCAGCACAGTCAGGATGATTGGCATGACCAGGGTGAAAAAATAAGATCAGGGAAGTAATTGACATTCCTGAGACAAGCAGCACTTGTACAAAGGAAATACAACTCAGAACAAAGGAAACAATAGAGAAAAAGGAATAAAGATGCCTTGTAGGAGTGTGAGCACAGCACAGGAGAAACTAAGCTCATTAAAAGTGATATGGACAAAATATGAAGGGAAGAAGATGAGTTTGACTTGGGGAAGCGGCAGAAGGACCAGCAGGCATAGCCTATTCTGTGCTGGATGCTGAGCGAGGGTTTGCATGTGCTATCGCGGCTTGTCCTCCTCCTAACCCCAGAAGGGAATTTTCATTTCTATTTCTATGTCTCAGAGAAAGAACCAGACTCAGGCTAGCTCTATCGCTGCTTATGTTCCCACGTTAGTCACTGGCAGAGCCTGGACCACTTCCCAGGTTTGTCTAACTCCCAAGCATTTTTTTTTTTAACACATTATGCCACAGATCCCAACTCAAAATTTTGTGGGGGCCAGATAGGTGAGAGAAACGAGCCAAATTGGCTGGGGTGTGAGGCAGGAGGGGTGGGGACACAGGGAACAGGAGAGACGGGAGAGAGTACGCTTCATGGAAAGCTTCATGTCCATTTAACTCCAGAGAGATTCTGCCGTGTGGGGATGTGGGCTTGGTGTTGTCAGATCTTCAAACTTCACAAGACAAACTGAGAATTTATGTTTTTGTGTGAAATCTCTTAATTTGTAGATGCTGCTAATTAATTCAGTATTTCAGAAAGCTGTTGACTGATCAAGCAAAACTCTGCAAGCTGAATTCAGCCTGGAGACTACAGGATGGTGACCTTTGGGTTGCACCCTGCCGTGTGGGGCTCTCTTGGCACTTAGCACAGAACCCTCTGTGACATAATGGCGGGAGACTGTGTAAATACACAGGCCGTTAAGAGGCTCTGGTCACATAGAACCAAAATAGCTCATCAATGGAAAAGCAAGCAGAAGGCAAAAATAATGCTCTGCCCCTGTCACTGGCGGGATTCTGGTTAGGAGAATACACGTAGATGACACAGCTAGCTCTCCCAGTGGTCTGTGGGGCTGGCTCATGACAGCTGGTAAGAAGCAAATACCAAATATCCAGGAACTGGGGGAGTGTTAAAGCCAGTTAGCTTGCAATGTTCCCACAACCGTGGGAGAATTTACACCACGGAAATCTGCCAACACTAAAAAAATCAAAGTCTTCCCTCCCATCCCCCAAGAGATAGCTTGCTAGCCCAGCAGTGCCTGTAAATTAAGAAAATGATCATTTGCTGAATAAAACCGCTTACATTTACTTACAACATCATGTGGTTAACCCCTAATCATCCAGCCATCTCTGAAGTATTAACTTAATAAATCTATCGAGGAATGAATGTTTAGGTGAATTTAGCTTACTGCTCCGTATCTAGGTCAGTGACTCTGCAATCATGGTTTTGTGACTGACCCCCTAGGAATACCTATAACAAAAACTGCATCCTGAACAGGAAATAAGTCATTACATAATTCATTTTAAAATCAGTTAAATTTTAGAGAGCTCTTCCACTTGCTACGGCCTTATTCTGAGAGATTTATAGATTGTCAAACTCAATTTAACCTTCAAAACAAACCTGTAAGGTAGAAGTTTTAATGTTATCATTTCACTGGTTAGGAGACAGGCCCAGAGAAGTCATACAGTGAACCATACAGCTGTGATCTGAATCAGGCACTCTCTCGCTCTAGAGTCAGCTCTCCTACTGCACACCACGTTATTGCCCACTGTACTACTAAAAATATGAATGGCCTCAAAGCAAATACTCTTGATTCTTTTTTTAAATTAATTTTTATTTTTTCCATAACCCAGCTACCCCATCCCCCCCCACCCCAGCAACTGTCAATTTGTTTCCTGAGATTAAGAGTCTCTTACAGTTTGTCTCCCTCCCCGGTCCCATCGTGTTTCATTTTTTTCCTTCCTACCTCCCAGGGCCCCCTGCCCTGTCTCTCAAATTCCTCGTATCAGAGAGATCATATGATAATTATCTTTCTCTGACTGCCTTACTTCGCTTAACATAATACCCTCTAGTACCATCCATGTCATTGCAAACGGTAGGATTTCATTCTTTTTGATGGTTGCATAGTATTCCATTAATACTCTCGATTCTTGATTGTATGCAGACTTATAACAAGACAGCACAACAGATAGTAAGGGTTAAATAACAGACATGATCCCTGGGTCACACTAGGTGATAAATAAATGCGATTTCTTTTGTTTCTCCTCCTGAAGTTTAGAGACACTCATGTCATCATGACTGAACAGAACTGCCAAGTTACATCTCCAAACATTTGATAAATCTTAATAAGAAAGAAAAATAAAGCAAATTATCCACATTTACCAAAAATAAAGCAAATTATCCACATAACAGTGGACATGCTGGTACTGGGACGCATTCAGGAAACTGAATTACATTCCGTTCTAACGACATATTTTTCCACAATGATTGACAAGACTCAACACCATAACCTTACAGTTGGTTTTTCCTGCACTTTCCATCTTCCCTTCAAAAGACAAAGTCAATTATTTAAGTCAGTGCTCTAATAAATTCATATAGTGGGCTATATATTAACATGTATTCTAAGTCTCATACATTTTTATGCATTTACTAATGTGTTAGATATTGAGATTAGAACACATACTGTTCAACTGTTACAGGAATTCTGAGAAGTACAGTTTTGTTTAGCTGTGCATGTGTTTGTAGACATTTACTTATAAAGATTTTCAGTCCCATGGCTATAGGTAGATTTTGAATTTCTCATTGTCCCTGAATATAAATTTCTTTTATAGGGAGCATCAAATAAATTGCTATAAATGTGTAGGGTTTACATTAATTTTACACTTATTTAAATTATTTTGGGCCTAAGGAAATGAAATTTCTTTCCCTATTTTGTCGGGTAGAAAGGGGCCTAACTTTTTTTCCTTAACATTGTTATTCCATACTGAGTTCTGAGAAATTTGATTTTATTCTGATATCATATTTATAATCAAGGTTCCCAGATTTAGCCAGCTTTAGGAAATGAATCACTACCTCACAAAGTCGTATAGGACTTGGCAAAGTTTATAGTTGCCATGTAAATGATCCATATCCACTGAGTGCTATGAAAGGGGAATACTGAAATGCCCTATATCTTTCAGGGTGCCTGGGAGATAAGATGGGAAAAAAACAATTGAAAACAATATAGGAAAGGATTTACAAGCACCGAGTGTTGTAGAGAATATAAATCCAGAAGTTATGCAGATAAGAGAAGAGACAACTTCAGGTTAGGTGCTAGGCACAGCCATGGCCCCAGTCCTTGAATGAAGACATAAATCAGGGCCAGACTTGGGAGAATTTATGGAGAAAGTGAGATTTCAACTGGATCTTGTAAGACAAGTAGGTGCTGGATATGCACAGAAGAGGAAGAGCCCTCTAGATTGCATACATCAAGTTATCAGGCCAGGGATTAGCATTTGACATATGCAGGGCTGTGTGCCCATCTGGCTGGAAAGGACTCCTGCTGGGGACGTAAGGCTCTAACCTCTTGGACAGACCACATAAGCACGTTTTCTCTTCCCAGATATGAAGGATGCTGGAATTACAGTCACATCGACATCTGAGCAGAATTATTTATCTGTTCTTAAAGTTGTATTCTTAAAAGAATAATGGGAAAGCCAGAGTTGCAGTCTCATGACTGATTCATTCAACAACATACCTTGAGTACCTCAGATGTGCCAGCCATCCATCTGCGCAGATACATAACACAGAGCAAATCATAGTCTCTGTCCTTGAGAAGTTCACCACCAGCAGACGAAAAAAATGGAAGAGGTAAACAAAACAATTAGAATAACTTTGATACATATGCTTTGTTCAAAGGGCCCTGGGGGTACAGAGGGAGGAGTGACTCATTTTAAACAAGATGGACTGGATGTCTTCAAGAAAGAACTGATACTTGATCTTGACAAAGAGTGCTGCCCAGAGAAAAAGAAGATAGTGAGAGCAAGTATGAGCTCCAAGGCAGGAAGACCCTGTGCTGTTAAGAGCCTGCCACTGAGCCTGGGTCAAGCAGAGGTATAATAACACATAGCTCTTCTTTGTGTGCTCACACACACATGCTTTTGGGTTGAGCTAACTGCAGGGATGGACCGTAGAAAGAAGCTGGTGACGGCGTCATGCTGTCTTATGATAATCTGCTTGGCCCTGAAGGGTAGGGTTAGATGAGAGCTGTCCTTATTCTTGGAAGTGAATAGAGACTGGACACTTCTGTTACATGTCTCTAATCATAAAAGCAATTTATTTGTCTCATATTGGAAAGTAATGCTGTCAGTGGTGTTATTTCCTTCATTGAACTTAAGATTGACTATATGCTGTTCAGTTACAGGCACCATAAACTCCCCTGTGACCTTGTGCTCCAGTCGTATGCAAGCCTCTTTGGCTGCAGTCTGGATGTTATTGACAAGACATAATGCATTGCTAGGTCTTTGAAAATATGCCACAAGGCTTTGCTCCAAAGAAGTATATTACATTGCACTATAGATGACCTTTCATTACTCAGACTCCATTAGAAGATTCGAGCTGCCCTACTCTCCCATACCCAGGGGGTAGCAGTTCTGGGACCCTTTGGAGCATCTTTATGGGCCATCTGAGAAAGCAAATAAACATTCAGGATTTCTACTACAGACCCTCAATCCTATGGAGAGAAGCTATGCCATGTGTGATGCTCAACTGCTCATTGACTCATTTATTTTTTCAATAAGCATTTATTAAAAGTCTGCTGCATACCAGGTACTTTGCCTTAACCTTAGGAAATCAGAGTTGAATAATCCTCAGTGCTTGCCTTCAGGGCCTTAGTATCAATCTAATAAAGCGAGGATTTGCCATAATGGATCTGCACACAATGTCATGGGGACAGAAGTGGGAACACTTCACAAAGTCAGCCTTGGGGAGTCAGGGAAGGCTTCCAAGAAGAGGGGATGTTTGAACTGGTACAGAAAAACTGGGTAAGTGGGGGAACTGCTGCATGGGAGTTGCCGGGACTGAGACTGGGAGGAATATAAGTATCATGTTGTGAAAGGCTTAATATGGTCAAGATAATTCTATTTAAGACAACCACCACCTAGAAGGATTTGAATAGAAGAAACAGAATCCAATTTGGGTTTTTAGGAACCAGGATTCAAGCAAGAGTGTAGAGGCTGGGTTAGAGGTATTGGGGTGTTCAGGATTTAGTAGACTCAGCAGGACTGACAGAGCCCTCACATGGCCAAAGCAAATGGCCAAAAGAGGCGAGAAAGTCAGTAGAAATAAGAAACATTTAAATGTTAAAAATTAACATAACTTAACTAATTATACATGAAAAACAACAGAGGGGAAGATACTTGAGATACTCACAATGTCTTTTAACTTCTGAATTGATTGTCATTAGCCCTGAATGGTCAGACTTAATTTATATCTCTATTCCTAATGAGTAATTAGGAAAAACTATTTTGTTTGGCCCCCTCTGCCTTTCTTCTGCTGCTTTTATGGATATAATATTGTTAACAGGTCCAAAATCACGCTCAGTTGTTGAACTGATGGTGGAGAAAGAAGAAGAGAAGGGGGATTAAGGAAAGGACGGCAGAAGGGGAGAAAGAGAAGGGGGGAGAGGAGTTTTTCTAGTGCTGGGCTTCCATGGTTGGCAAAATCACTTATTTTGAAGTAACAAGTTAACAAGTTTTGGTAGGAGAGGGATGGGGATGGTGAGTGAGCAGTTTTGGCATTAGGTTAATTTAGGTTACTGAGTTTTAGTCCACAGGTTGTGGGTATTTAGTGTGAAGCTCAGAAGATAATCTAGGGGGAGAAGTAAGAAGGTTAAAGTTGAAACCATGAAAGTTGAAACCATGGAGAGAGATAAATGAAGTAGCTTTTAACATTTTTTTTATTATGATGAGGACTATGAGAAAATCAAAGACAAGAGCCTGGGGGATGCTGACCCTTAAAAACAGAGCAGAAAAATAGGAAATTGTTAGAAAATGAGTCAAAAGAGGACACAGATCCTGTTTAAAGAGTTGTGGGAGTTACAAATAGAGCAGTGCCGCAACTCCCGGCTTTGAGGAATATATGTTGCAGAACATCTGTCTCCTAATGAGTAATGGTTAAGAGAAATAATGCTGGTCTCCAGAACTGTGCAAATAGAGCATGTTCTTTAAAAAATAAGCATAAAATTACTTGACGGAGCCTCTGGAAAAGGCAGAAATTTTTTGTTTCCAGCAAAAGAGAACAGGCTCAAATAGGTTGATGGAAACAGGGCAATTAATTAGCTCACTTAAGCAAAAATGTTTAGAGTTAGTTCAAATTCTAGGTGTTGTTTCAGGTTAGTTTTCCTTAAAAGAAAGATTTGAGTGTGTGTTGCTTATGAGATGATCTCTGGGACACTGTGAGTGGAGTGGGGAATAGGTAGGCAAGAGGAAAAAACCAAATCAGCATACGTAAGTGAGCATGTTTGCCTTGTGGGCAACCTAGACTCCCTCCCCGGACACAGTGTAGACTATGTCTAAGAGTTGTTCCACCTAAGAGGTGAAGAGCTAGGATATTCAAGTCTAGCCTGTCCTGTCATTGGTCCAGGGTTCATAGGGATACTGACTTGCAGGTCCTCCTGCCTGCCACCAGAGAGAGCCCAAGGACAGTCAAGCTTTCCCTGCAATGGAAAGTTCAGAACATGCAAAGGAATGAAGCCTGCAAAGGGCAAGTGTCTCACCTACAATCCACTCCTGTACTACTCCTTCTCTACGTTAACCTGTTTACTTGGTTTTGTCATTGATTCCTCAAGTTAGCAGCTGGCTACAACTTATGAAAAGAAAAAAAAAAAAGACATGAGGAGGTTAGTGGAACTAGTAGCATTCATCTAGTTAAAGCAATATTCCCAAGTGTGGATAGGCTATCTCCAAATTTAAAGGCCTACCACACGTGGAGATATGGAGTCTCTTTCTTAATGCTAGGAAGTAGGAGGTACAGGGTGCAATAAGGTCCTTTAACTTCGGGGGTGTCCTAGAGTGGCCCAGAACTATGTGCCCCTAAAAACTTACTGATGTAGTGGGTCTCTGAATCTCTATAGAGTTGAACACCTACCCACTCTGTTTCACATGTATTTCACCTGTGAAGTCAACGCAGCGTACCTGCAGTTTCCTGTTAGTCTGATTAACTGAATATCATTATTAAAGTACAGCAGCATGTTGATTTTTGGAATATCAAGATAATCAATGTCTACGGTGACTGTTTGGACCGTGATGTAACAGAGACCAGGAGAGTTAACATAGCCTCGGAGGAAGACTATGAGTGCAGGCATTCCAAATGAATGAGTCCCGTGGTGTTGGTAAAGATTTCAACTGCGACCTGTGGTTTTTGCAGGTGCTGCTGTGGTGCATTCTGGGAAAATAATGGGACACTGCCATCATTTAAGTCACTGGGGCCAACCTAGGATGTTGTATTGCTTTTAACTTTCTCCCTTGTTGGGATGGGGAAGAGCTTCAGGGGCTTCCACTTGACCTTCACTATCATAACTGACTGACTTCATAGATCCAGAACCTGGTGATCCTTCTACCAGGTGGCAAGTGTATCTTATTTCAGGATCTGAGAAATATACCACAGAGTAGGTGTATGCACATAGCAGATCTGATCTACTGTGAGATAAACCTGGACCCAAACTCCCTTAATCACCTGACCTCTATATGTGCCCCCACTAAGCGAGGACTGTGACGGCATTCTGATATTTACAACAGCTACTATCCATTACCTGACAACTCTCAAAACATTTCATCAGTAAACATTCATCTATCCTCAGTGGTACTTGATGGTAAGCAGCTTTGGGTCACACTGGGAAATAACTGGAGGAACCACTATTGTATATAATTCTTATGAATTTCCTATGAAATTCCTTTTTCAAGGGGAACTGGTCTGCTCTTCAGTTGAATGCTCTGTGTTGAAGAGCTAGCTCAGCTCTGGAAACTGTAAGAGGGATGAGAGTTTTCCTTTGTGGCAGCTGATATCAAAGATCTGCTTGCCTGATCTTGATCTCTGGGGGTTGTATTCATCAAGTACTACCCTCCTTGGCTGACCATGTATCTCTCCAGTAAGAACACTGTGGTAGAATTGCCATAACCACACAACCCTATGAGTCAAGGACATTGGTTTTCATTTAGATTGCGCTGGCCCTCTACAGTAGTTAAATCTACTTTGCTTGCCCCAGGTTGCTAAGTACAACCCCCTGGTCTTTGCTATTTCAGAATCCTATCATCTCCATTGACTTTAAAGAGCCCAGTTCCAGAGTATCATCTATCATTATCTTTGTGAAGGGCAACCTTCACTGAGCCCATCAGTGTTTCTGGGGCCCCCTCACTAGTGTGTTACTAAAGTAATAAAGGAGCATTCTTTGGGCTTTTCTGGGAACAACTCAGTTGTGCATTGTATGGTTTAAATGGTTTAAAGTTTTAAAAATGACTCTGTGTCCTTGCACTTATTTTATGGTGGTAGAAACTTAACAGGAAGTTGAACTATTGTAATAAATTTTGAAATGTACAATATATTATATCATTCAATATATGTACTATGTTATTCTGCAGATCTCTAGAACTTACTCATCCTCCATAACTAAAATTTTATACCCAATGAACAATTCTCCATCTCCCCTCACTCCAGCCCCTGATAATAACCATTCTCTTTCCATGAATTTGACCATTTTAGATACCTCATATAAGTGGAATCATGAAGTATTTTTCCTTCCTTGACTGGCTTATTTCACTTAGCATAATGTCTGTAAGGTTCATCCATGTTGTCACATACTGTAGGATTTCCTTCTTGAAGACTGAATAATATTCTATTGCATGTTTAAACCACATTTTCTTTGCCTATTCAACTACCGATAGACATTTATGTTGTTTCCATTTGTTAGCTACTGTGCAAAACAAAAAGCTTCGCACAGCAAAGGAAACAATTAAGAGAACAAAAAGGGCAACCTACAGTAAAGGAAAAATATTTGCAGAGTCTGTATCTGATAAGGAGTGATCTAAAATACGTGAGAAACTCTAATAACTCAATAGCAAAACCCCCACAAGTAACACAAATAAAAAATGGGCAAAATAACTGAATAGACATTTCTTCAAAGAAGACATATAATGGCTGAAAGGTCTCTGAAAAGGTGCTCAACATCACTAATCCTCAGGGAAATGAGAATAAAAACCACAATGAGGTACCACCTCACATTTGCTAGGATGGCCAGTATAAAAAATACAGTATTGGCAACTGTGTGGAGAAACTGAAATCCTTGTACACTCTTGGTGAGAATGTAAAATGCTGCAGCTCCTACAGAAATCAGTACGGAAGTTCCTAAAAAAATTAAAAATTGAACTACCATTTGACTCAGCAACCCCACTTCTGGGCATATCTCCAAAGGAATTAAAATCAGGGTCTTGAAGAGGTACCTGTAGTCCCATGTCCACTACAATATTCTTTGTACATGTTGATCCCCTTCTGTCCATTTTCCATCAAGGCAGTCCAGTCTCCATCACTTCTTCACTGAAGATCACCGTTGTCACAAGCTGCAAGAAACCATTCAGCCATAAAGTAGGATCAGCTTTAGGCATCCTTTCCAGGATTAAATCCCCAGACATGAGTACATGCTCTCACACAATTAACTATTCTTTATGTGGATTTACTTACATCCCCCCTAGTTAAGTGTATTAGCTGCCTATTTCTGCTGTAACAAATTACCACAAATTCAGTATCTCATAGTTCTAGAGCTCAAGAGTCTAAATAAAATGTATCCTCCAGGCTGCATTCCTTTTGGGGCTCTAGGGGAGAACTCATTTCCTTGCCTTTTATCTACTTTATAAAAAACATGCATATTTCTCAGCTGTAGCCCTCTTTTCCAGTTTCAAAGCTAGCTGGGTGCTATCTTCTCTCTGATTTGTTTCCTTCCTTCTATCTTCTCTGACTCTAAGCCTCTTGCCTCCCTTTCATCAGGACCCTTGTAATTATACTGGGTCCCCCTGGAAAATCCAAGCTCATTTCCTCATCTTAAAATCCTCAACTTAATCACATCTGCAATGTAAGAAAACATATTCACAGGTTCTGAGAATCCGTTCATGGACATCTTTGGAGAGGGTGGGTGGACATTCTCCTATCTCAACCAGGATCTTCAAGAACCATGCCCAGACATCTTTTCCCATTTCTTGCTAATACACAGTGGTCTGGCCGTGCAACAATTTCTGTAAATAAATAATCCTTTTCATCCCACAGCACAGATACTACTATTTTCCTGCTTAAGCTTACTAGTGGTTTTGTAGCCTTCCCCACCGGGTACATCTGGCCAAGTCTGCAAATGTTTTTGGTCTGCACTATCGGGGTATTACTAGCATCTAGAGGGTAGAGGCCAGGATGCTGCTCAACGATGGCCTCCACCCCAACAAAGAATTATTCTGTTCAAAATGTCATTGCTGAGAGACTGTGGTATAAAACAGTGGCACGGTTGGGGTAGAACTGGAGGAAGACCAGCATAATTTTGTGAAATACCCGCTCAGTTTTGTGAAAGATCTGCTCAGGTTAGGCTTTGTAGGAAACTTCAAGCAGAGAGTCTGTTATTCTCTGACAAGAAGGAGCCAAAGGATTCAGGGTCATCTGTATTCCAATTACTTCAAGCTCATCTCCTCCTTCTCCTACCCCAAATTTCCGTATCTTAAGACTCAATGCCTCCTTCCTTTCCTGTCAAGTTTCTGACGTTAGAGTAGGAGACTGGTCAGGGCTGTGAATTCAGCTTCTTTGTTAACACAATGATTAGAACCAAAGCTTGGGCCTCATTTTCAGCAAATTTCCATCTACAGGTAATGAGACTCTCCTTTGATAGTTGTCTTTTTTTCTTCCTTCAGTGATTTTTTAAAAATGTTAACTATTATGGGCACCCTTCATTTTTTAATTTATTTTTTTATTGAAGAATAATTAACACACAGTGTTATATTAGTTTCAGGTGTAGTACATGGTGATTCAACAATTATACACATTATTCAGTGCTCGTCACAGTAAGTGCCGTCACCATCCATTGCTAAACAACCTATTACCATCCTATTGATTACATTTCCTATACTTTGAAGAGTTTTAATCAGGAATGGATGTTGTATTTTGTCAAATGCTTTTTCTATATCAATTGAGAGCACCATGTGCTTCTTCTCTCTTCTCTTATTGATTTGTTCTATCACGTTGATTGATTTGAAAGTGTTGAACCACCCTTGCATTCCAGGGATAAATCCCACCTGGCCATGGTGGATAATCTTCTTAATGCACTGTTGGATCCTATTAGCAAGGATCTTGTTAAGAATCTTGGCATCCATATTTATCAGAGATATTGGTCTGAGGTTCTCCTTTTTGATGGGATCTTTGCCTGGTTTGGGATTAGAGTAATGCTGGCCTCATAGAAAGAGTCTGGAAGTTTTCCTTCTGTTTCTATTTTTTGAAACAACTTCAGGAGAATAGGTATTATTTCTTCTTTGAATGTTTGGTAGAATTCCCCAGGGAATCCGTCAGGTCCTGGGCTCTTGCTTTTTGGGAGGTTTTTGATCACTGCTTCAATCTCATTACTAGATATTGGTTTATTCAGATTGTCAATTTCTTCCTGTTTCAGTCTTGGA
>PITA01012772.1:0-60367 GCA_004023965.1 Spilogale gracilis | reverse complement strand
GTAAGCAAAGCATGGGAACTCTGGCAGCAGAAGGAAGGGCATGGAAAGAGCGTGCCTCTGGAAATACAGCTCCCTGGGAATTCATATTAGGTCAATCCTACAGATACCAAAATGTGTCCCAGGATTCCTGCGTTTTCTAATGGGAGCGGGAGCTGTCCCTTGTCCCTGGCAGCCGATTTCCCCTGAGTAATACTAGCCCTTGGGATTGGCCGCCTTGTAACTCTCCACCTCACCCTCCTCTTCACCCCTAACTCCTCCCCCCCCGGCGTGGAACTGACGCGTGTCCAGTACTTTTGCCCAAGTGGCACCTTCCTTACATCGATTTTTTTTTTTTAAATTTTGCTGTGGTGGTGGTTCTTTATTTACTGGTTGCCTTCTCTCGCACACCCTCCCCCCACCCCACCTTTTCCTTCTGAGTTTTATTTTTCTGCCCAGAAAAACCTGACTTCGATACCAAAAAAGATGAAACTACAGAAACTCAAATTTAAAAAAAACTTAAAAAAATACAAAAAAATACTCAACAATTCTTTCAGCTTTATTAACATTTTCCATTGTTTCTTGCGACTTGTGTCTCGTTCTTTGTAGTATTGATGATGAACATTTGATAATGAATGTTCTTGTATATTCAGATAAAGGAAAAAAAACCAAAAAAGCGGTCTGAATTTAATAGTGTTTATAATAAAAATTTTAAAAATGACCCTCATAGCACGCAAAACAGGATGGGGGGCTCCCCCTCTTCTTTCTGTGACAATACACGTCATTCCTGCATTCGTTTTTAACACCAAACTACCTACATTAATCATTTCCCCCATTTTTCTTTTATTTTCTTGCATTTGTGAATTAGTTCAAGAATGCTAGAAAAGTGTCGAGTTGTGCACATTCATTTCCTGTCTCACAATGTTTAAAAGTGACAGTAATTCATTTTGTAAACTAAAAAAAAAAAAGGTTGGGATAGTGAGCATAATAGGTACAACCTAACACGTTATGTTTATTAACTTTGAGACCCAGAAATAAATTCTTTTCTTTCTTTATTCCTGCTCTTTAAAATATATAAAAAAAAAATTATGTTTTGTGTTATTTTTGGTTGTTTTATTGAGGGGGGGGGCTTTTTTTTTAATTGTCAGGATTATGGTCTTGCTGTTTTTATTCCTTACATATGTATACGAGGTGATGTGAAAAGATGACATTTGTAGAGTAGGTGGTCTCTTTGTACTTCGACTTCGCTCCAGAATTCAGTTGACCTCAAAGACAAAGCCCGTGCTGATGTCCCATCACTCACCTGCATTTCCAGAATGTGTGTCAGTCCCACAGTCCCTGAGAAAAATCAATCAGGGACCTGGGTTCTTCCTTTGGCCCTTTAAAAATTCAAGGTATCGGCCCAGGAGATCTTTGATACGGTATGGAGAGACGTTTTTGCCTTTGTTGACTGTGAATGTTGCGACAAAGTGCTTTCTTTTCTTTCTTCTTGATTAATAACAACATTCCGGAAGCCTTCTCACAACTAGAGAGGATTTTTTTTTTCTTCCAGAAGCATCCCACAGAAGTCCTGGGGCGATGGGGCACGGGCTACATAGACTAGATCCTGGAGGCCGTCCCTGGGATCAGCGGGTCTACATCCCTTGAGTCCCGATTTCGGATGAAGAGTCAAGAAGCTGAGCCCGACTCAGTGCTCTCCTTTTAGTGCTGAGAGGAGAAGTGTGATGCCTTGACAGTATACCTCTTATTACCCTCTGGCTGCTCAAAAGCAAATGGTTAAGCCAGCTTGATTTGGAATGTTGTTATTAGAGGGGAAAAGAAAGCAGTATTCTCTGGAAGAAACTTATTTTAGACATCTTTCCTTCAACAAATGATGCAGTGTCCAGAAAGCACCTAGAACATAAGCAGGGAAAGTGAAGGCAAAGAGGCGGGGCCGTGGAAGAGTGTGGCACAGGTGTCTGCCCCGACACCTGCTCCCCCATTGCTGAGTCAACAAAAGGAGGACGAGCTTTTCACATCACCTTTATGGTTTCAGCACCCAGTTCAAAGCTTTCTGGAATCTTTTATTTTTTGTAAACTTTTTTTTTTCCCTTTTGTTAAAATGAATAAGACATTCAATGTTTTTCCCCTTTTCTCTCTTCCTTACTACTTCCTTCCTTTCCAGTTATTTTGAAGTGCTTTCCTCCGGTCGGTTTTATGCTCCCGCTCCCTCCCCTGTTCTTATTACTCAGAGTATAAACCTGCAAAGTTCTGCTCTGTTTTGGTTTTGAAAGTTTAAGCTTTTCTGCTTCTGTGAGAGCACAGGCTTCTGTCCCTTTTGATTCCAACTGAACTTTTGTGTTCTCTAATGATACTAACATGGTGTAGGTTTTGCAGTCTTCTAATTTGTACTGGTAATGCATATTCCAAATAAATAGTTTCTTTTGTTGCAAAAATATATATATACTTGTATTTTGTGTAAATTTCTTCTCTTACCTCCTGGCAATCTTGGCTTCCCCTAGACTAGGGCTGTGTTGGTGCCGATTAGGTTTAAACTAATTTTTTTAAAGCCTACACGCCAGGGCAGGGGGGCGAATGACCTCACGAGTTGCCAACCTCACCTATGAAGTCAGAAGACAAAGGGAAGAAGTAGGAGGGGGTGTTTTATGGGCTGTGCCGCAGACAGGCAGAACGCCCCATCTTGTGTGCTTGCCATTGACTGGCTTCTACCCACCAGGCACCGGAGTGGGGGGAATACCAGGGATAGTTTCCATAATAAATTCACAGCTGTTTGTCCAATGGTTCCCCTTTCCTTCTCTTTGGTCTCTTAGGATCTGGTCATAAGGAAAACCCTGGCATCCAAGAGATGGTTGAGAGGAAGGACTCTGGGTTATGAATAAGATTCTGTTGTAGGTTATCAGAGGTATGTGAGATGTCACTCCTATAGATGAGACACCTGCCATGTGTCACGCCTGCCATCCCATGCAAGCATCTCCCCCCAGTCTTTGCACTCATCCTGTGCCCCTGACCTTTGGGTTTATGGCCTGTTACAGTGTTTGGTGCCCAGCCATGAACACCATCTCTGTCTACGTGCAGGATGGAACTGAGCTGGCGTCTGACGTGTCACCCCTCCAGGCACATTACGTGGACTGTTTTCTCATTCCCACGCCCTTAGCCTCCAGAGCCCCAGTGAGGCAGGCATGTATTGACATATTGAATGAACTAATCGTTCATCCTTTCAACCCAATTTTGACTCTAATCAATGGAAGATAGATCGAAGGGTTGAACAGTCAATGAGGATCAAATGATCATTGTTATTAGTGGACAAGCGAAGAGCCCAGTGACCACATTGGCCTAAGGCTCTCTAGTCTGTTGACTTGGAGAACATCGCCAGCAGCCAAAATGGAGCCTGGACCTTGGAACCGACTCGCGCGAGGTGTGTGTGTGCCCGCAGACTCAGATTATTTCCTTTTCCAATTGCACAAAAAACTGTGGACCCAGTCCTCCCTGCTAGTTTACTCCTTGAAGTGATATTAAACTGTTGCAACAAGTAGACCATTCATGGGTGATGCCTCCCCTTCAATACAGTCTGTTTCTTAGGTACAAGCCTCGGGTCGGTGTTCTGGTCAGGGCACCTCCTGCCGGGGCAGTGATTCCAGCACCCAGCGCCTTCTGCACCAGGGCTCCCGCCTCTAGCTGGCAGAAGGGAAAGTAGGAAGAAGGCTCACCACTTCTCAAAGCCTTTGACCGAGACCTTCCTTCCACCCATATTCTTAAGTGCAAGGGGTGGGAGGGTTGGGAGGATGAAACAGTGCTCCCTGGCTAACCAGCCACTTCCTGGTAATAACCCCTACTTTTTGGACAGTTGGTCGTCTGTGTCAATAGCTAGTGACCAAATGGATGTGAGAGCCAAAGACAAAGCCCCTGCTTGTTTCACTGCACAAGGCACACTCCCAGTAAAAACATTTCCAGACAAATCCCAGATCTGGCTTTTACTCTGCAGTGGGGAGGTGGTCCCACTTCGGGAGGTGGTCCCTTGCTGGCCGGAAGGGTCAAGTCTAGTGGCCAGCAGTCACTTTGAAGATTATAGGTCTGAAGTCTTAAAAACCACAAAATCTGAAAAGCTCACTGCCTTCTGCCACGCCCCTCACCACTAGCTTCTGCGTCCTCCTCCTCATAGACTTCTGCCACTTGCCCAATTAAAAACAAAAAAACCAGCATGCAGCAAAATGCCAACATTCTGAGCACTGTTTGTTATCCACAGGACAGCTTGGAAAATCCAGCATAGGGAGTGCCTTCAGCTCAATGTCAAGAAATGGTCCAGTGTGTCCTGGGGGCTGTTTTCGCCTGGATCTCGGAACTGGAGGCCTGGCGTGAGGAATGAGGCCCTGCGCCCTGCGCCGGGGGCTCTGCTCTCATACGTTAAAGCTACTACAGCATAGAAATCAGACAGTGGAGGGTTTCCTGCTAGCCTCGGGCAGACCTCTGAGGCCACTCTGCGCAGTGTGGGCGTTGGCAAAGCGTTGCTGTTACGGCTTGTGACAGTGATAGTGGCCAGGGCCACGTGCTGTGGAGAACCACTGTCCTCACGCATCCTCCTGGGACCCAGGCACAATATAGCTTCGCTTGAGTTCCCGGACGCCCCTGGGGAGAGCAGGGGGGCTCATGCACTAACATCCACGTTACACTGTGCCCCAGCCAGAATTCACTTCTCGCACGATATTCAGCCACACCGTCCAGGGTAACTCACCAGAGCCATCGATGAGCACCTCCTGAAAGCGTAAAAGTCACAAGTATACTATGAATGCACTCCAGTAGCTTTGAATATAAACCTCCCATTGGTATGTATCCAGGGAGAAATTAAAGTTCAACAAGTCCTCCTAAAATTCAAATGCTAGTCTACAGCTCTGCCTTCGTAGACTTCCTCCTGTGTCTTGCGTCAGCCAGCACTAGCGCGGCAACCTTCCTTCTGCAGAAGCGACAGTCCACAGCAACGGCTCTCACTGTGGGATCCCTGCAAAGTGCACTTGATCTACCCTTGCCTCTCCCTAGGGCCCCACTTTCTCTAAAAAGTCACTTTGGGAGGCATAGGAACCATAGCTCATCTGCAGTCTGCTCCCACAGAATTTAGAAAACTCAAGCAAAGCCCAAGCTTCTAGTCCAAATCGAGTCCCCCAGAACCCAGATCATATATCGTCAGCGATCGCTAATGAATGGTGATGCCAGAAACGTGATCGTTCAGGGAGGACGCAGGAAAAGACGGCAGACACATGACAGTGAGAAGAAAATCTATAGCTCAGTCTTTCCAGTGCCCGTTGATTGGTATCATCTGGCGTGTTGAGAAAAAGCCACCATCAAGAGGTTAATTTTGCACACTGCCCCCTATGTCCTGGGGGAAACAATCCAGTCTCCGCATTCTGCCTCCTCTCTCAGAGAATGACCTTTGAAATATTCATGTCTTTGTGAAAAATTCAAAAATGTAAAACGGGCGCCCTCTTGTCCATAGGCGTGCTCGAGGCTCCCTTCTTCCCTGTGGTATTCAGAGCCTTATTTAAGCTGTATCTCCATTCCCTCTTCTCGTGATGCGCTGTGTTCCTAATCCCAGGTATGGGGATCCCTGTGCCACTGGGATTTCTGCTTTTCCTTCTCTGGACGTTCTCCAGCTCAGGATGCCACCTGAGCTACTTCCTTCGTCCAGCTGCCGAACACAGGCTGAGGTCTGCCTCATCACCGCTCCCCCCTAACCTTGCCTGTTCGTCCTGAGATCTCTTCGAGGTTTGCCCTAATGTTTCTCTCCCATTTCCCCCAAATCCCGTTAAAGCAGAGCCAGTAAAGTTAAAATTGTCTGCCCTGCCTTTTCTCCGGTGACAACCCTTCCCTGTCTTATGGAGGGCTCACTCGCCTTGCTGTTGAGCCCGGACTTTGTTTCCTTCATGTTACTTTTCTAAATTCTATTTTGAGAAATCTTTTGGAAATTCTGGGTCTCTCCAAGGTTTCCATTGTTCAGGTAGATTCTTCTCAGCTTTAATTCCTTGAGTTGAGTCCGTCCGAGAGGTGTCTTCCCATCACCAGCATTCAGCGACTGTTGTCCCAACAGCCCCTGCTGCTGGGTGTGTTACCCCCCACTCCTCCCACCCTCCCTTAGAGCGCTTTCTCTGGGCTCACGCTCAGCGTGCAGGACGGGTCAGAGTCCCTACACACAGTAGCTGCGATGCTGAAATGCACTAACTGTTCTTGAAGCATTTTACACGACCTTCTTGATTTTCCCCTTCAGATGCGTCCACATCTTCTTTTATCATCTAGTGATATTTGAGGTCCTCCACAGGGACATCTCAGATTTCTTCCAGTACTGGCTCCCCAACATTGCTCTCGAGGGGTCCTTCCTGGATCCTTTGGTGTGAGGAATGCATAGTTTGCTCACCAAGACCTTTAAAGTCCAACTATATAGACTTGATTCCCAGCTTCACGACCGTCAGATTCATTCTGGAGCCCCGTAAGAGAATTCTCACACTGACCAATTCTCCAACATTCCAACACCAATGAGGTGCCCTACAAGTCAATGCGGACACTCACAACCCAGGTGTGAAGGCTCAAGCCTGCCCTCAATTCGGATGCCAGGTGCAGGTAACTGGTCACCTGTGCTTCCAACTGACTGGTCATAAATTAAAATTTTCCATAATCCCCAGCTCTGGTTTGATAATTTGCTTGAACGACACATGGAACTCAGGAAGCCACTTTAAACTCACATTTACTGGTTTATTATAAAAGATACAAATGAAACTCTGGATGAACAGACACGTGGGATGAAGCCTGAATGGGTCCTGTGTGCGGGCCCCTCTGTCCCTGTGGAGTTGGGGGTGCCATCTTCCTGGCAAGTGGATGCATTGGCCAACCTGGAAAATCCCCAAACCCTGCGGCTTTGGGGGCCTTCGGTGCTTTTAGTACATGGGTTGATTGGTTAAATCATCCGTCATTGGTGATTAACTCAATCTCCAGCCCAGTGCCCTCCCTGGAGGCTGGTATGTGGGGCTGAAAGGTTTGAGTTTCTAATCAAGGCTTGGGCTTTTCCTGGATTAGCCTCCACCCTAAAGATTTCTAGGGGCTCACAAATGAAAGATGCTCCATTGCCTTTCTCAATCAGGAATTTCCAATGGTTTTAGGGGCTCTATGCCAGGATCCAGGGACAAAGAACAAATTCAATTCCCATTACACTACAACTACTTACCAGCTATGGGACCTTGGAGAATTGCTTAATCTCTCCATGCTTCAGTTTCCTCCTCTATAGAATGGAGATAATTAATACCTATCTCATAGGGTCGGCAGAGGATTAAATGAGTAACTACTTAGAACGCCTGGCTAGCACTGACTAGTACTAAAAATGTATTTATTAGCAGTATTATTTATTGTCCTCACATAGCCTTCCAGGTGAATCTCTTTCGCTGAACTTATAACAGTTAGAATGCCCTCTTTTCCCCCTCATTCCACTGTAAAGAACTGTGTTATGTAGATTTTCTTTTCTTCCTTTTTGATATCCATCTAGCCAGGATGCTAACATCCTACGCTTCCCAGGGAAATCCCTGTCACCTCCCCGGCTCAATCAGCATGTCTACCACCGCTTCTCCACCATTCCTACCTTAAGAGGAGTTAGGATTCTTGAAAACACTCACAAACCTGAGGCTTAGAAGTAGATAAGCAGAGTTGATCTTGGACAGATCTGTGAAGTCACTGAAGTCTACCATTACACATCATACGGGCTACCCACTTTCTTTAAATTCTCGTTCTCTGCTCAAGTGCCTTTTCTAGGCTTCTCACCACCAAGCATGGTTCAGCTTAGGAGGGAAGGATGTGACCTGCCTCTAATGTCTTACTGGAATGGCTCCAACACAGGTGACCCCCTCTGTCAGTCTTCTAGCTCCATCTAACTTACGCTGAAGGTTGCACGTTTCCAGCTACTTCGTAATCAATACCTACAGCAGGCATTGAATGGGAATCAGGGAATGTGCTACAGGATGACCATGGTTTATACTGCTTATGGGGTATTTGAAAGTTGCTAAGAGAGTAGATTCTGAAAGTTCTCATTACAAGGAAAAAATCATCCCCCCCCCTTTGGTACCTATGAGATGAGGCATCTTAACTAAATATATTGTGAAATAATTTCACATTATAGATAAGCCGAGTCATTCTGCTGTATGCCTTAATATGATACAGGGCCTTATGTCAATTATATCTCAATAAAACTAAAAGGAAAAAAAAATGAATGGCCCAAGAGATGCCACGTTGCAGTGCAAAGACAGGCCTCTGGGCAACTCTCAGAGAAGGGAGCCAACCTCCCAGCTCTTAACCTCAAATTGAAGACAAAGGCCCGCGTGTGCAGGCCTGGCCTGAATCAGCCTCCAGGCATGCCCAGAGGACAAACCAGTGAGTAGAGAGCCCCAGAAGACCACGATTTCCAGTGTGTCTCCGTAGCCACCCGGCTTTCTGCACCTCCTTGCAGAGAACAAAAGACCACAACTTGTGAATCACATTGTCTCCTGCACCCAAGTTCATCCTGGTCACGTCTCTGCCTCTTGAGCCTCAGTGACATAAACCCACCTCCCCCACTGCTAGGTCCGTAGTCCTGCCTCTGCACACATCACCGCTTCGTTCAGCGCCGTTCCGTCCCTGGAACTTGCTGTGCGTGGCCAATACCTCCCTTCTGCCACCAGGAGAACCTCTGCTGGGGGTTCCCGAGTCGCCGGGGGGTCCCCTCTCCCAGGGGGTTGCTGCTTGGGGCATCGCGGATGCTTTCCAGACAGGCAACCATCTGAGTGAGCATCCTTGTGTTTCTGCAGTGAGCAAGCCTTCCTCGACCACCTCCTACGTGCCTGGTGCCACTCTGTCCTTCACAAGGATCTTGACCCCTGCTGGGACAACACCGGGAAGACTTTTTCAATAAAACAAACGATTAAACGAAAAACAACCCAAATCTCCTGGCCCTTGTTGATGAATACGCCCTGTGTTCATCAATTTACAAGCTTGGGCAAGAATTTAAAATTATGATGTCCAATAACAAAGCCCTAACCCAGGGGGAAATGGAATTAGGCTGGGCTTATGGGAACAGATGTGGATTAAAATGAAAACATGCTTGCGATCTGGTGACTCCAAGCAGCTAATCCCATCAAGGGAAGGAACAATAGCAGCTCAAGAAGCTGGGGAGGAACCATATGAACCAATTATTTTAAATCATCTAGCTTCCAGGAGAGGCGCAAGGATGGTACGCAGGAATCCCTGAGACCCAGAAGCAATGATGATGCTGATTTAAAGTCTTCCCAGGCCTGGAATATAGTTAGTCTCCCTTCCTCCAGTCAGACAGGAATTCAAGTCTATTCAATTCAACCAATACCTCTTGGCAGCGGAGCACAGGGCAGACGCCAGTGAACAAGATCACTAAGATCAGTTAGCAATTGCTTTCTTTAAAAAATATATATGTACGTATGTATTCGTGAAGTTAGGTTGCCCTGTAGAGGGAAAGCAACGACGTTAGAACAATGGAAAAGAGATACTCTGACTTCGGCGGGCCTTCCCGGATCTCTCCTCCTTTTTCCTACAAGTTCAAACAAGAACAGTTGGCTCTTGCCCATGTCTTCTAACAGCACCCCCGGGATTCCAAGCTCACCCCCTTCTTTCCATCCTGTTGCAAACTTTGCTTCTGATGTCATGACGTCAGGCACTGTGGATGATGGCCCCCACCGCAGTCCCAGACCCACTCACACACTCATTCTTTTTTTTTTTTAATTTTTTTAAATTTTTTTTTTAAGATTTTATTTATTTGACAGAGAGAAACACAGCCAGAGAGGGAACACAAGCAGGGGGAGTGAGAGAGGGAGAAGCAGGCTTCCCGACGAGCAGGGAGCCCGATGTGGGGCTCGATCCCGGGTCTCCGGGATCATGACCTGAGCCGAAGGCAGTCACCCAACCAACTGAGCCACCCAGGTGCCCCTCACACAGTCACTCTTTGAGCAGGTGTCCGTCTTCTCTGAAGCCATCTGCTTCCCCGCCTTGTCTGTTCCTCCCAGCCCCTCCCATGAGTCCTCCGCCAGGCCTTGAATTGTTACTAAACATCTTCTCTCTCCACTTGAACGGGGAGAACGTGGGCGATCTCACACGGAGAGGGAAGCATGCTGTCCTACAGCCAGCAGGTGCTCAGGCCCTGAGGAGAAGGAAGGGAGGGAGGGAGGAAAGAGGAAACGAAAAGGGGTGGAGAGAGGAAACAAGGAAGGACACAGGAAAGTAAAGAGAAGAGGGAAGGGGTAGGGTAGGAAGAAGTAGTGGGGACAGAGAAGGGGGAGAATGGGAGGAGGGAAATGGAGAAGGAAGACAGAAGGAGGGAGAGGGCCAAGCAGAAATACAGAGAACAGTGGGCAGGGCGGGTGGGAGGAGCCATTCCTTTAAGACATGAAAGGCGTGTCCCTCCTTACCCTCTAAAGTGAGATCTGCAGCATTTGGGAAGAAGTCAAAAGAGGCGGCTGCAAAGAAAAACAAAGTCTCGAAGAAAGTGCGGAGCAGGTGGGAAGACAATCGTGCAAGGCGTGACCTCACACTTTGCTGAAGTGAGCTCTGCTGGGCCACACCTGTGAATGTCATATGTTGACATATCGCATACGCCTGTGACTTTAATATTTAAAGACCCCTGATTATTGTTAAGCTCTGACTGGCCTAGTATTGGCTTGGACACGTACTCCTCTGCAGCCGTCCACTCATGTATTCTTCCACTCACCAAGTCCGGGGAAAACACTCACCCCGGGGTGCCAGGGTGTGGTCTAGGAAGAGGGACCCAATGTTGACCGAAACCCCTGTGGTCAGGGCGCTTAGGTCCCCACGGGAGGGGCGAGAGACTGGAAGCGAAGTAAGTGAGCAAGGGGCGTGTTAGGTGGTGATGGGCTGGGGGGAAGAGGACGGGGGCGCTCTCGTGAGCCAAGACCGGGTGGCCTGGAGGACTGCCTGAAGGAGGGGATGGAGCAGACCATTAGAGTATCTGAGTAGGCTGTTCCAGGCAGGGGAACAGCCCCCGAAAAGGCCCTGAGGCAGGAGCATACCCAGTTGGTCTGAGGAATTGCAAGGAGCCCAAGGTGGCTGAGTTGGAGAGAGACTGAGGGTGAGACCACGAGGAGATGGGGTCTGACAGTTATGGCTTAAGGAAGACGGAGCACAGGGTCTCCTGCTGAGGACTCCGGTTGTTCCTGTGAGTGAGCCCGGCTGCCGCAGAGGCTTCGGGGCTGGAGATGGTGTCGCATGTATGTTGCTGTATGACGCTGGCAGCCGAGATGGGGAAGATGGTGGTTTGAACCCAGGGAGACAGCTCAGAAGATGGTGGCAGTACTGGGGCCTCGAGGTAGCAGTGGCTTGGACCTACAGAAAACCCAGTGTAAGGAAAGCATATTTGCCTTCGCTGGGACCTGCCTCTATCCACATGCTTCTTCTGCCTGGAATGACTTTCTCCCTGCTACACACTTTCCCACACGTCGAGGCTCGGTGCCGATGTCGCCCACTTCCCTGGAGTCCCCACAGAGGAGGACCACCCACGCACTCCGTGGAGGCTGCTCACGGAGCCCGGAGCCCCTCCTGTTGCAAGTGTGCCTTCACCTGTGCCTCCTTCTAAACGGAACGATGTCAGTCAACACACATTTGTATCCCGTGGGAGTAAAAAGACAAATAAGACATCATCCCAATCCCAGTCTGGCGTGGGAAAACAGCTACTCCCACACGAACCACATGGTTTAGTTCACGTCCCCAAGTGAATAGGTGAACAAATAGACCAGAAGCCAAACCACCATGACTTGCGATGTTGTTTAAGGAGTCACAAGTCAGGCTCCCCGGGGCTGCTCCCACGCTTCCCCTCGCTGTCTCCCCCGGGCTCGGCCCCACCAGGACAGTTGCCTGCACATGCTGCAGTGCCGAGAGCAGGATCCTGTCAGAGTGAGACAAGGAGAGCTCATGGAAGCTTCCAGAAGGGGGGAGTGCAAGATGATTATAAGTAGCTGTGAATATATCCATTTTTTTTCTGTAATACTCGTTGTTGATGCAAAGCTGTCTCCCTCGAGTCTCTTGGTGACATTTGTTACTTGGCTTTTCTGTCCTTAAACAGAAATTCTGTCCTTTTCACTGAATTGCTCTTTCTTTGCTAATGTTCTGCCTCCCCCAAGTCCCAAGCAGAGCATTTGACATTTGTTATTGGTGCAAGAGCATCATTTGCTGAGCGTGGACACCAACAACAACAAAGTTTCCCCAAAGCGCCTCAGATCTCCTCACTCTTTTCTCTTCCCTTCAGACACACCAGCAGTCCACACCGTGCTGGGCCCTGGTGGCGGGCTTCCCTCATCAATTTCACACACCGATCCGTGGGGTCCTGTTGCAGTAACAGCGGCAGACCCTCCATGGGGAGAGCAAAGGGTGACGGGTCATGGACTAGTGGGGGGGGCTTCGGTGATGTCCCTTTCACAGAGGGTGACAACATCCTGAAGGTTGGTCCTGCCCCTCCCACCAACAGATGTTTCCTGAGAACCTACCGTGTGCCGGGCGTTGTTCTGGATCCTGGGGGCCACCAGCAAAATGAAAATACCCGGTCCTTTCTCTCAGGGGGACAGGCTGCCAGGGGTGTCTCACAGTGATCCGTTCCACAGACAGGTACAAATCTGCACCTTGGCACGTTCTATGAGTGAAAGACTTGTGATCCTATGCGAGTCTACATCAAAGCAAAAGGGGGTCAACCGTGCCTTCTTGAGGAATTACTTTCAGAGCTGCAATCTGAAAGATCAGTTGAATATATAATGATGGGTGAGGAGAGAGAGTTCTAGGCAGGAGAAACAGTAGGTACAAAGGTTGTCTCAGAGCAGGGGAGTTGGCTGGTGCCATATCTGAAACGCAGGCTAGAGAGAGCAAGGAGAGATACACAAGGGAGGACCACGTGGGACCTGGGGTGCCGCATTCATCCAACACCTTGTCCCTCCTACTGCAGGGTGCCCACAAAGCAGCCTCTCCATGAGGAATTCAGGCTTTGAGAGAGGCGGACTTCCTATATCGGCCTTTACAACATTTACCTGTTGAGCAGCAAGCCTGTGCTGAAACGCAGGGGCAGGAAGAGAAATGATTTCCATCCCATCTCTCCTGAGATCACAGTCTCTAAGGCATCGAAGTAGACACAGGGCCCTACAGTAGGGTCCGTGGTATTATCAAATTACGTTGGACTGCCATGGAGTAGAGTTGGTTCGAGAGTGGTGGGTCGTGGAGGGCGGGAAATACTGGTAAGAGGAGGAAAGATGTGGATCACTGTGGTTGGCATAAGGGGGCTTGGCACACTCCTGATCCATCGTGAGCTCCAGGACCTGCCAGGTCCCCCTTCTCTCTCCTCTCCCAGCCCCCAGCCCCCAGCCCTTCAGCCTCCGGTGCCTTTGGGTGTAAATCTTTCTGGGAGACTTGTTTCTCCTTGTGGTCGTACAGTACCGGGCTACTAAACCTGCCTGCGGGGTGAATTACGAGCCAGTCTCTGGGGCCCCAGCCGCGGTTGCCCGCAGAATGAATTGTGCTCCAGACTGCTGGGCTTTTTATTTATTTGTTTGTTTGCTTTAGCATATTTTAATCTGATCATTAAACTACAATCTGCCACCCATCCCCAACACCGACCGTCTTCAGATGGAACAGATTTTTCATAGGTAATGATACCTATAAACTTCGGGATGGCAGCCACCAGAGCAAAGTGGGGGAGGACAGGGGGAGGGGTCGCAGAGACCCATCACCCCTCACTTGGCCTGGGTCGTGCTGCTCTTGCCCCGGGCTCAGCCGGACCTCTCCCGGGGGCAGCTGGAGTGGCCGCGTTCTCCTGGGCAGCACCTGGGGCCCTTCCCAGCTGGAGCAACACATGCTGAGAAGGCGGAGTGAGCCTCCACACCTCGTCCTTGCATGCATCAGACCACCCCTGCTCCATACTGTGCCGGCCAATAAAGGTGTCACCTAACCCGCCTTTATGGTGTCGCGTGGGGAGGGCCCTGCGCTGATAAATCAAAGGCACAGAGGATGCCGGATGGCGCCATGGAGCACACGTGCCCGAGATCATCCGTCTGATCTAGTGCCGCTCCACCCGGGAAGGACCGCCATCCGACATGGGCCATGACCCTGTAGAAGGTGACCGTCATCGTGGGTACAACGCTGGCACCACCAGTGTGTCTAACTCTTTATATGCTGTGCCGATACCTTCCTTTGGGGCCCCACAACAGTCCCATGAGGGCGACAGGGCAAGTGTCACAAGTCCCAACTTAAAACTGAGATGTGGGGACAGTGGAGTGAGTCGCCAGCGTAGCCCTGGATCCTAGGAGGCTCCCTACCAAGATATACTGAGTGAATGAATGGCTTCCTACTCCCCCCGCAAAGCCACCTCAACGGCACATGGCTGGGTGCTTCTAGAACCATGTCCAGAAAGGGGTCAGGGCTAGATCCTAGGAGCCTGCAGTTCCCACCTGACCCAGCTGGGTAGGAAATGGCCACCAACCCCCACCCACAACTGATTCTCACACACCCCAGAGTGCTTTGAAGGTGCGAAGGCAGGAAATCCACATCCCCACCTGATGGTGGGTGCGCCGGACTAGACAGGGTTCTAAGGGCTCCGCACATACTCCCTTCCTCAGTTTCCATGACAACCAGGCGGAGGGGCTCTCCTCATGTCCATGTGACCAAGTGACGTGAAGCACAGAGAGGGTGAGCACCTTTCCTAAGGGTCCCAGACAGCTAAGTGAAGATGCCAGGCTGACCTTCATCAGCATCTGAGTCATCGACGGCAACGCCACACCACCTCTTGCTTTTTCTTCCAGAACATACAGTTTCAAAACCCCTCTCCTTATCTATCATCCTGTCTCACTTCTGGAGTTCAGGTGGGATGAAAGAGGCAGTCCTGAGTGGATGTGGGACGGAGAGCTCAGGAGGGGATGGAGGGAAAAGAGAGCAGATATCTTAGCTTCACAGACAACCTGGACCTTTTATTTTATTTATTATTTTTAAAAAGATTTTATCTATTTATTTGACAGAGAAACACAGCTAGAGAGGGAACACCAGCAGGGGGAATGAGAGAGGGAGAAGCAGTTTCCCGCCGAGCAGGGATCCCGATGCGGGGCTCGATCCGAGGCTCCAGGATCATGACCTGAGCTGAAGGCAGACGCTTAACGACTGAGCCGCCCAGGTACCCCAACTTGGACCTTTTAAAGAGACTCTCAAGCATGGCAAATCCTGAGCTTTCTGGAAGTGCCCTTGAGGCACAAAACTTTCTCAATTTTTCAGGTCAAAGAGGCATCTGATCTGGAGACAAAACTCAAGACTTCAAGCTTCTAGTCCAAATACCAGCCACCAGATTATGCCCCTTAAAAATTCATATTTTTTCATCAAGATTATAAAAGTACAATCTATAATTATTTATAATTTTAAAAACCAGATTTCATTACTCCATAACTAGCCTGACAAGTGCTTTGAGATCAGATTGCATTTCAGCAAAGAAGGCGAATTTGTATAATCTGGGATAAAGTGGATTGTCTAACCACATTCTCACTGTGTCTCATGCCTCCTGGTGGGCAAGCCTAAGGAAGAGGCTGTTTTTCCAGCTCCTTCTATTACACAGCCTGTTAGCCATGACGTCTCCATATCCTCAAGCCATGGAGTCTCAGCACAAGAAGTGTCATCAGATGCCAGACCTTCTGTGACAGTGCAGGGCAGCATCAAACTGTGACCCAAAGCTTTCGTGCCAGGAAGTCACCTTCTTCGGGCGACCTTCCCTACTGATAATCTTACCTAGATTATGAGCTATCTAGAGTTCCAACTCTGATCCTGACCTTAGAGCCATAGACCTTCCCTTACTCTAACCAGAACCATGCACACGAACCCTCACCTCGCTACAATCGTGACCTTCAGAATAACTTGAACCCTAACCTGGATGCTAATTCGGTTGATGGCTAGCACACCATGCGTTGAACAGTTTAATATCTGTGCCCTTAATGTTCACAAATTAAGCAAGATGATTATGCTTTGAAGAATTGTTCCAAGGCCACACTTTTAAGAAATTAATCTAATTTGAAATTAAATAGGGACGCCTGCGTGGTTCAGTCTGTTAAGCATCTGCCTTTGGCTCAGGTCATGATCCCAGGGTCCTGGGATAGAGTCCTGCATCAGGCTCCTTGCTCAGTGGGAACCTGCTTCTCTCTCTGCCCCTCCCCCTGCTTGTGCTTTCATGCATGTTCTCTCTCTGACAAATAAATAAATAAAATCTTAAAGGAAAAAAATAAATTGCATGACATCTGAGATTCAAAAGGGGCCTCAGAAACCCTGTGGCCTATTTCTTCTCTTTTCTTCCCAGATACAACCTTGTGCCATCCGGTTTGTGGTATCTGGCTGCTGAAATAGTGGCTGCCGATGGTTTTCAACAAGAGAGAAAGAGAAGCTTTCATTGAATGCTGGCGTTTCTGAGAACTCCTCTAGGGTGACTGCCTTGAGGACAAGGAGAACAGCATTCAGGGAAGACTGAAGATTTGGAAATTTAGGAGACCACGTGGCACAGAGAGCCCTCCGTTTAAAACCTTTGTCCAAGGGCTTACGAGCTGGGAGAGCTTGAGCAAGTTATTCAGCCTCTCTGAGCCTTCTCAGCCCTTTGCTTTACTGTAAAGCAGGGATCTCAGTGCCACCAGCATTAACAAGACCCTATAGTCAAAGGGCACAGTGCACTCATGACACAAAGCAGGAGCTCCATTCATCTGACTGCCCGTGCGCCTTTGTGGCTCTCGACATCTGATGTCACACCCAGGACAGTCCATAAAATTGGGCTAGGCAGATTCTATCTCGGAGGCCATGCAGGGAAAAAAAAAAAAATGCCCTGCTGGGGACAAAGCGAGCCTGCGGTGACCCCGGAGCAGGCTTACCATATGTGTGATGTGGAGTGTCCCATCTTGAATGTGGCCTGAAAGCTGTCCCCTCTCCCTGTCCCAATTCACCTTGCCCGTTAGCTCTGAGCACGCAGGAAGCATTTTGCAGAAAGAATAATAAGCAAACCAGGACCCGCCAGCTACCTGGGAAGAAGGAAAGGGGGGGAGGAGCCAAGCTCGGTCTCAGTACTGCACACCAACTGCTCTGTATCCCCCGTGGAGTTCTTGTCAATGATTATTCAATCTCAGGCCTGACCTTTCTATTCTAAATAACACTGCGATATCAGTGCGGCCCAGCCCGCAGCTTTTGCAAGAAATTAACTGTATCTGGCTCTCACAGGAGACTCCAGAAATCCCCTCAGTAACTAAGCCCAGGCTGCCTTGCAGGAAAAAAGACCCAGCATTAGCTTCTTCTCATACACGCCTGCTAATGCCCGTCTAAATATCACAGAGCCCCCAGCTGCTTAATTCTAATAAGTACTCATCTATTCTCAAAACAGACAAATGTTAGGTCTCAGGTGGGCCCCAGCATTTGTGTGTGAGGAAGAGAATCTGGAGAAAGGGAGGAGAGAGGAAGCTCGCAGCTAGCTTCAGATCACCAAGCCTGTCCCACATACACTTAAGAAGGGAACTGAAGGTGTCCTGGTTTCCAGGCCAACCAGAGCCAGAGGGGACTCGTGAGGGAGGCCGTGTGCACAGTCGGGGAACGGTCTGTACTGGAGGGTTCTTCCTTCCCTCAGTGGAGCCCCAGGTTCCAGAAGGGCTTTGAAGCCAGGAGACCAAGCTGATTTGCATCCGGGGTAGAAGCTGGGAGGGCCAGCGTGAGCTCCCCGGTTAAGGGTTCAAGATTTCCCTGGGAAATATTCCTGCTCTGAGCTGATGCTTGGACCCGAGTCCCAGTGGTTACCCCGCAGACAGGAACCCCAGCTGGGGTGTAAGGAAGTGGAGAGAGAAAGGCCTTGTGCTCTGAAACCTAGCTGATCTGCCAACAACGTTGGGGAGGGATGCGTAGAGCCGAAGGAAGAACCCTATGACGTTTTGACCTGGAGAGTATTTGGAAATGGCTGGAATTGGGTCAGTGAGCACGGACTCTGACCTGGGGTTCTCTGGCCCTTAAGGACCCCACAGTGGCTGGGAGTCAGTGAGAGGCCCTGTGAAAGGCCTGGGCCCGCATCAGAGGCCCCGGGAGTCGCTGGGCCTGGAGTCCCTCCTGCCCCGCGTGGTGCTCGGCCGGGAGCAGGTGTGGATCATGACGCAGGGGCAGGTGTTACGTAGCAGGTGTTACGTAGCAGGCGAATAAAGGTAAAGCAGGTTGGCAGTTTCATGTGACATCCCAGGCACTGGCGGTAGGTGATCGGGGTTTTCATGAACTGATCATGAACATATTCCTACAGGTTTCATGGCCTCTCATCTTAGGACATCCTCGAGGGCCTGCCTCATCATAGACAGACGGGACGGATCTTGGTGGGAAGGTCAGGTTTGGAGAGAGGAGATTCCCAGAGCCTCGCTGGGCTGTCAGGATGTCTTCTGTTTTGCCATATCCATCCCCCTCGTGTCTCTGGTGAGTCTGTGAGCGTAACTTCCACTCACAGTATGACGAAGGAGGCGCTGGGGGGGTCTTTTGCAACTGCCCCTTCTAGAAACCCCGAATCTCGGTGGGAAAGAAGCTTCTCAGGCAGAATAAACCACCCTCCCTTGCTGCTGTCCTGGACACCCTCCCTGGTGATAGCACAGATGAGGGGATCCTTATACTTGTCTGTTGGAAAAACACATTAGACTTGCAGTTCCCCTTTACGCGGACACAGACGATAGCGTCCACGTCTCTGGGTTCTCCGTGCCTAGCCGAGGCGCATAAAGTACATGCTCCACACACATTGAAGGCAAGACCTATACCAGCTCAGTTCAGCTCAATATTTCGGGGGCGTTTCAGGTTCCATAAAGGATCTGAAGAAGGCCGCGAAGCCTCACCCTAGAGAAAAATGCCCGTCGGCACATGCTTACAGGACTGTGCGAATGATTTCCAGGGCACAGGGGCTGTGGGCGGGGCTCTGTTCTAGGAGCATCCTTCAGGAACCATCCCGCTGCCTCAGCCGGGACACTCCTGGGGATGGGACTTCACTCCCTTCCCACGTGGGGACAGTGTTGGTCAGAGGTATGGTTTTTATATATTGCATAGCAAACTTCCTTTCTGGAATTCTGCCCTCGTCCTAGCCCCAGGCTGAGCAACTTCAAGCAGGGAAGGAGCTGGGAATTGGTATCCCAAGGGCCCTAATTCATCATCCTGCCTCTAACTGCTTTGCTATGTGTGGACCCTTGTCCTGAGCTTCCCTGGTCTTCCTTTGCCTCGGCTGCTCTTTGCTCTGATGGACTTTATGCCCCCTCACTATCCCGATTCTGTCTTTGGAAAACACCTATGAACACCCAGAGAGGGGCCGAGGGTATGCGGCGTTATTTCTCCCTTTGTTTCCAAACAACGGGCTTGCCATTAAGCTGCTGAAGACTGCATTTGCTTTCTGGCAGCCAGCTCATGCCCCTGGCAGCTCGGTGTCAGGCCAAGCCCCCTGTGTTGTCCTGGTGTGCGGCTGATGAGCCCCGTCTCCCCAGTGGGCCCGAGGGCAGCTTGCCGTCCACACCTACCTGCCGTCACTTTGCATTTATCCCTGCTAAAGGCCGTCCTATTAGATTTGGTCCTGGAGTCCAGCCTGGTGAGACCTTTCTGGATTCTGATTCTGTCATCCAACACATGACTCATGGGCGACATGTTGACTGTGGGACCCCGAGAGCTGCCATCTTGGAGTAGTTCTCCGACAGACCCCGCTCCGCACAGCTCGTCACTCCCCTCTGCCCTCATGTCAGCCCGGAGGTGTGTGCGAACCCCTGTTGGTAGTTAAGCACCTCATGACTAAGAAAGGGAAAGTCCTTGTCCGGGGAGGCACAGCCGGCGTCGGGTAGAATCAGGATTCGAACTGCTCTCCGTGTGACTCTGAAGGCCTATCCGCCTCTGCTGTGCTGGGCTGCCTTCGTCCAGCCTTGTAACAAGCATGAGAGCTCTTCAGGCTGCCACTTGCTTCCTTTGTCATGACTCCTTCCCCTCCTCTGGCACGGGACTTCCCACCTGATCCTGAGGAGTCTCAGGAGGTATTTTTTAACTGTTGGGAAGAAACTCATTCTGGGACTTCTGTGCGGTTGCTTGAGCCTCCTTACGGAACAGTAAGTGATGGAATGTGGCGTGGTTTGGGGCGGGGAGATTCATGCTGGCCTCCGTAAGTCCCAGAGTCCTTTGCTACACGCTCTGAACAGGTGTTTAAGGATTGAGTCTAGAGACTTGCCCAGAACATTGCTGAGCCTCCTCACTTGGCAGTTGGGCGGTCACACCGCCTTAACCAGGCCTCTGAGAGCGGCAGCAAAGGAAAGCCAGAGATTTCCTTCCTGATTTTCTCTCAAACGTCCCACGTAGCCGTCAGAAGTACATGTAGATCCATCCCCCATGAATAGCCTTTACAATCTCCAGAGCAACTCTTAAATTATAAGCTTCCATTTACATCTGTGACTCTCAGAGCTAATGGCCAAGGACTACCTTCTGTGTAGGCCTTCTGATGACAGCTTTTTAAAATTTAATTACAGAAGTAAATAACTTTTTGTTAGCTTTTAATTTCAAAAACTCTGATTAAGTATCTTTCTTCTGTAAAGGTTTTATTTATTTGAGAGAGAGAAAACGTGCAGTGGGGGGAGGAGCCGATGGAGAGGGAGAAGCAGACTCCCCGTTGACCATGCAGCCTGACACAGGGCTCGATCCCAGGACCTTGAGATCACAACCTGAGCCGAAGGCAGATGCCCAACCAGCGGAGCCACCGAGAAATCCCAAACCTGCATTATGTTTCTTAATAATTTCCTTTGTAGCAGACATCTTTGATTTGAGACCACTGAGAAAAAAAGGCACAGACCAGACTTTCTTTAAAGTGTGTTTAAAAACAAAAGATGGGGACAGAAAGGAGAGGGAAGGCATCTTCTGTTCTGATTCTTGGCTTGTGAACAAAACCTCCAGGGAGGACCAGGAAGTCCAAGCAGCTGTTTGGGGGGCAGCTGCAAGCCCCAGAATTCTGAGGTGTGTGCTGTCCAAGAAATGTATCTCTCTGGAGGTTCACCTGAGTTTTTTCTTATCCCTATTGAGTGTAGTCTGACAGAAGGCTTTGGTATTAGTTTGGTATTACTCTTTTTTGTATTACTCTTATTACTCTTATAAGTTCCCGTCGAAGCGTCCAGCCCTCCCTTCCCCCATCTATCACTGAGGCAGTTCTACCCATTTTCTCTCTGCTGTGAAATCCCTGTCTTGACTGATTTTTTTTATGTATGTGCATGTATTAGAGCTCTTATATGATATTTTAAAATACATGTGCATTCTGTATTACATGTTAAATGTGTTATTTAACACATACATATAACTTCTTTATTATAAATTTTTTAATTAACATATAACATATTATTTGCTTCAGGGGTACAGGTCTGTGAATCATGGGTCTTACACAATTCACAGCGCTCACCAGAGCACATACCCTCCCCCATGTCCATCCCCCCGCCGCCCCGCCCCTCCCTCCCCCCCCCCAGCAACTCCCAGTTTGTTTCCTGAGATTAAGAGTCTCTTATGGTTTGTCTCCCTCTCTGGTTTCATCTTGTTTCATTTTTTCCTCCCTTCCCCTTTTTTCTCCAATTCCTCATATCAGCATACACATAACTTCTTACTATATAATTTTCACACTTATCAATCCATACTCATAATCATCTTTCTACAAACATTTTGACAGAGGTAGAAATCCTTACAGATTTTTTGTCAATAGGAAAATGGGAGGGCTCTGGAGCAGTGAGCTTTTTCTTCAAAACCCTCTTCCACCACCAAACTCCCTTACATAGAGGCTAAGCGCTCAGAATTTATACTAAATCCCATTCCGTATAGATTCCCAGGTATCACAGAATGGAACGAATAGAAAGGCCTTTGAGAGAAGTCAAACCATCCACCCCAACATATTGGTGACAAAAATCTCAGTCCAGACACAGTGGCCTCAGATGGCCTGGCGTCTTGTCAGAGTTCATGCCGGTGTGTTCTCTGGGAAGCAGATGCTGAGATGAAGTTAGGACAGCAAAGTGTTTATCAGAGGATTATCTGTGTGAAGGAAAAAGCGGAAGGACACACAGTAGAGCAGAGAAGATGCAAGAAATGATGCAGACCCGAAAACATCTTAGCCAACCCAATGGGGAGCTCTGGAACAAAGACCACCCTATGGGTGAGACCCACATGGGGCAGAAACAGCCAAACCATGTACCATAGCCATACTCAGTCACCATCTGTGTGGACCCTGAAGGATCTAGTATCCAGAGAGGAGCAGCCAACCCCCATCCTCAAAGCTGGACAGGGAGCCCTTCCTTGAAGCGATATGTGAGCAAATGGTGTCCGTCTATGTCTACCGTATGACTCGATTTTGCTCTTGTAAGTTCCCTGTCTGTTCCAAAGGGACAGGACTCTGGTGACTTCCTAATAATAGTAATGCTTATTTTTACTTATAAAGAAGGAATATTATCTCAATAGATACATGACAAATGCCAAAAAGGAAAAAATATATATATGTACATATACCAGATGGCTTTTCATGAACAGCGGGCACTTGGGCAAGCTCTTGGAAATGGCCTAAGGGGTCCCCAGAGTGGAGGTCAGTGAACTCAGGACAACCCCTCGAATTTCCATTAGTGAGTAGTTAGATGAAGCAATAAATAAATTATTATTAAGCACTTTGCAAATATAGTGTTATGCAAATGCTAAATAATCATAATGATATAGTAGTATGCTGATCTTGATAAACGGGTTGGCTTCCATGTCATTTAAAATGGACGGTGCAGCAATGTCTGTGAAGATGAATGAGGTCCGGGCTCACAGAGCTCAATAATGAGCACGGGCTCTTCTGCTGGGAGGCTTGGGCCTCTTCATGAGGGGCTGCCTTCTCCTCTGGCCTCTATGGGACAATTAGCAGAGAAGAGGGATGCTGGCCAGCTTTGGGGGGGCAGGGTGGTAGGACAAGGCTCTGGTGCAGAGACAGGGAAAGGACTCTGGTGAGTGCATGCGGATTTGCATTTCTGAGAAGTCAGGGCTCATCTCCAAGAGGGATGGGGGCAGGGAATTAACATTTATTGAGTACCTCCTGTGACCCAGTCACTGTGCTCAGTGCTCTGTTTATTATCTCATTTATCCTCCAGGCCAGCACATTAAGGCAAGAGAGGAGTGGAATAAAGCAGAATGCATTACTGTTTTCTGTAGCAAAGCAGGAAGACTGACCCCAGTGGTGGCGCTTCCTTTTTTGCATTCTGGCTTGCAGGAGGATCTGGAAGATGGGGAGAGTCTCCATCAGGGAATCAGAGAGAGTTGGACCCATTAATTGGTCACTGCCCCCAACGCTGGGGCCTCTCAGGGAACACATCCGTGGGCGGACAGAGTCACTTCTTCCTTTGAGGCTATACCCAAGGTAATCGCTCCTCCTCGCCCCTGGCTGTGAACCTGATGCCCCTGGGGCTGCAAAACACAGGGAGCCTCATTTGGACCATTTCTGCCCCTTCTGAGGGGGTAGCAGACCTTGATAAAGCATTACTATGAGCCAAGTACTCCACTGAGGGGTTTATATAGAGCATCTCTTTGAATTCTCACCGGGGCCGTGTGATGCAGGATTTATTGCCTCTAATGTCCTCTCCTTAAGTAAGGACATGAAGATTTGGGTTAGTAACTCACCAAAAGTCAGACGACTATTTAAGGGGGAAGAGATGAGCACAGGTTGGTCAACGAAGTTGTGGTAATCTTGTTATACCAGATGCACTGAGAAGTCCTGATGCTTGGGGATTTGCTTCTTTTTGCCCATCACTGGACTATGTTCTTAATAATGATCAATTACCTTCTTTTTTTTTTTTTAATTACCTTCTTTTTAATGTGTCAGATTTTGAGGGCATAAAAGTAGCTCAAATGTTTGCTTCGTTTTTTAAGAAATACCTTCACTTAGCATAAGTGACATAAAATAAACTGTACATATTTGAAGTATACAATTTGGTTAGTTTTGACATACGTAAGCATCAGCGACACCGTCACTAAAAAGAAGATGATGAACATATCCATCTCCTCCCAAAATTTCCTTCTTTGTAATCCATCCCTCCAACCCCTCCTCACCTAATACCCTCCCCAGGCAGCACCTATCTGTTTTCTGTCACTATTGTTCATTTGCATCTTCTAGGGTTTTATATAAATGGAATCATGCAGTATATGCTCTTTTCTTTGGGTCTGGTTTCTTTCACTCAGCATAATTATTTTGAGATTCCTCCAAGTGTTTCCTTTTGTTTTATTTACAGATGCTTAAAGACTTTGAATAATTTGTATGTATTTAATTTAATTTTAGCTCTGGATTCAGTCCAGAGTTCAAATTCCAGCTCTGTCACTGTCTGTGTGCCAAAGGGCAAGTCTCTTAACTTCTCCAGGGCTCAGTTTTCTAGTCTGTAAAATGGGTACAAAAAACATGCCACTGTGGCATTCATGTGAGGGTTAGATGAAGAAGCATAGGTAAAGGGGTTAGCACGGGATATGTACATGGTGAGCCCTTGTTTTTTCAATTCAAGTAGACATTTTTAATAATAGAAACAATATTTTCATCCAAACCCCTTTGACATTCTTAGGTTTTCAATATCACATAAGAGGATAATAGCAGGCAAGAACAGTGCCAAGTAAAAGACCAATTGTGACATGAAAATTAGCTCTTGTGATCCTCACAAGAAACCTGTGAAGTATGTGGGCACATTGTTATACCCACTCAGACATGAGGACACCGAGAGAGATAAGAGATGTGGTCATTTTCTATTCATACAGTTAGTAGGTGGTAGAATCAGAGTTTGAACTGGGGCAGTCTGGCTCAAGACACTGTTATTTTCCATTGTGATCTGGCTACCTTCCAGTCTGCAATAACATCATCCACTAACACTAAGGGTTCACTTTTTTTTTTTTAAAGATTGATTCATTTTTGAGAAAGAGAGAGAGAATGAGTAGGGGGTTAGGGGAAGAGGGAGAGAGAATCTCCAGCAGACTCCCCGCTGGGTGTTGAGCCCCATGGAGGGCTCCATCTCAGAACCCTGAGATCATGACCTGAGCCACTACCAAAAGTCAGATGCTGAGCCAGCCAGGTGGCCCTGGGTTCACATATTAGTAAAAATAAATAAATAAGTAAGTAACTAGATACGAAGACTCTATCAGTAACTAATTAAAATTGGAAATATGGCTAATGGAAGGACAAAATGGTAGTTGGGACACCAATTATCTTCGAGGGATGACCAAATGCTTCGAATGTATTTTAAGCATATACTTAGGATTTGAAATTGAGAATGGTGATCCACACTTGATTCTCAGTTTCCCTGTACATGAGTCAAAGACAAAGACTCCATACAGAAGAAACTATAGCAGCCAGAGGCAGTGTTGTCTTTACTGGAAACACTAGAAAAACTACCACGTATTCTGTTTGAGTCTCAGGTTTAAAGCCAGCCCAGAGGGTAGCCCCATCACTGAGTTTGCGAAGCTGAACAAGATGCTCTATCCCCAAGTTTGAGGATGGACTATCAATGTAGAGCCTTGGAACACTTGCTATGTAGAATAGAAAAGCTCAGTTACATTAAGTACAGTAATAGATATTCACTAAAGATATGGAATGTGGTCTTATAGAAGGAGAGACATTTTAAGTCAGTTCAGATGAATGAGTGTTTCTTATTTGTCTGATAGACACAGAATCTCTGCTTTTGAGATATTTCTGTTTGCAGTCAGTGATAGAGAATGAAAGATATAAATAAACTAATTTCAGTGTTAAGAAAGGTCTGGATTCCAGGGATATTTAGAAAGCCGAGTCAATGGACTGTGTGTCTACCTGGAAGGAGGCATGATGGAAAGATCACGGTTCTGGCTTTGGGAACTGTGACCCACTCATGAAGACAGAGAATTAAGATAAACACAGATTTTATAAAATCATTGATAAGTGCAATTTTTGGCATCTAGCATCTGAAGTGTAATAGGAGATCCAGGTGGATACTTCCAATGAGTAGTTGTGTTTCTGAATCCTGAGCTCCAGTGTGAGCTCAAGGTTGGAGAGAAACGTGTGTGCATCATCAACATTTAAGATGTAGATGAAGCCATAGGAGTGGATGAGGTCCTCCTGAGCATGTATTTGGAATGGAAATAGATGGTCAACACAGTGGTCATGAGGCTGAAAATAAGGTTGACCAAATACCAGTATCAGAAGGCATTAAAGTCATGGGAATGGACAATATATCATATAGATCTTTCCCATTGCCAAATTTTTCACAACTTTTTTTAGCATACATTATTTATTCCTTGAGAATAGATGCAAACTCTAATCTGTATCCCATTGAACGGCAGGGGAAAGGACCCCAAAGCGAACATAAATGACTGCCTTTGGTGTGGTCCTTTATCTACCAGTTGGAGCAGAAGCCTGGGAAGAACTTCGGGTGGTAGATGATGGGCAGAGGGGCAGGTGGAATAGAATAGCTACTTCATTGCATTAAATACAAATTTGGCATGAACAGCGGTATCTTTCTAAAACTTTGTTCTGTTAAGGACAGAAAAGGTTAAGATACTGAACTGAAAAGAAGGCTTGTTTTTATTATGTTTTTTAGCTCTGTGCTGACTTCTTCTTACCTTAAAGCCCTGATTCACATCTCCTCATGCCTTATTTCTCTATCATTTGGTCGGCAAGCACATGTCGAGCACTTTCTATGCATAGACTCCACGTGAAGTGCTAGGAACAAAAGAGGAATGGTATTTGGTCCCTGCTCCTGAGAAGCAGAGGGGTCACTCAGTGGTAGTGTGTTAATGATCACAAACGTCTCACTGGTGTCATCCTTTGTATGTGTCAAAGAGCTGTCACCTACAGCAGATTGTTGGCGCTCTCCAACATGTGGGTGAAGGAAGTAGGGCAGTGATGATTGTTATTATGCATCAGTAGCTGAGACGCAGAGATGGAATGACTTGGGGAAGGGCAGTCAGTGGCTGAGATCCAGATCTTTTGGCCAAGAGTTCTTTCTGCTAAGGGGAACATTTTCCCCGGCACTCTCATCCTGGGCACCTTGCCTTTGCAATTTCTTGGTTGTCTATTTTCTCTCTTTCAGCTGACAAATTTGAGAGGCCCTTGGGGAATACTGACTCAAGAATAACTTGCCTTTGGTCAAGTGCTAAATCCCATAGGTGTAGGACAGACTTTGGGGGAGCCCCCATTGCTCTCCGTGCCCCTCCTAGTCCTACTGTTTCTCTGGAGGGAAGTGTGCTTATCAGCTCTGTACGTACCAGGGAGCAGCTAGCAAAACCAAATTAGCTCAAACTGGCTGCCTTTCAGGTCAGCTAATTAAATTAGCTATTGTTGCATTACTGATAAGGACAGTTTGGAAAAGGAAAAAAGCCACTCATCCCAGCAGCCATAATACTAAGCCAAGAAAATGTGTTAATGGGAACACTCTGAAATGAAACCCTCAGACTAGCAACAGTAGCTGGGGATCCTTAGTCGTCTGTTCTCCTGGCCATCTGCTCTTAGCTCAGGACTCCCAGCCCTCTCTGGCTCCGGTCCTTGTGGGCACTGCTGGGACCCAGCCACAGCCAGGACAACCATTTTCTTCTCCCCACTGCATCAGTCCATCTTCCTGGAAGTCTGAAGAGAAGTGGGGATTTTTCTGGGAGAAAACAGCTTACCCTTGTTTGCTAAAATTTAATCTCTCTATTGCATAAAATCAAATCTCAGTTGATATTTGCAAAGAGCCCTCAAGAAAAAAAAAAGGAAGGAAGGGGTGCCTAGGTGGCTCAGAGGGTTAAGCCTCTGCCTTCAGCCCAGATCATGATCTTAGGGTCCTGGGATCAAGGACCACATCGGGCTCTCTGCTCAGCGGGGCATCTGCTTCCCCTTCTCTCTCTGCCTGCCTCTCTGCCTACCTGTGATCTCTTTCCGTGTGTGTCAAATAAATAAATAAAATCTTTAAAAAAAAAAGAAAAAAATAAAAAGAAAAGGAAGGAAGGCAGGCAGGAAAGGAAAGAAGGAAGGAAGAAATACAGAGAGAGAGAGAGAGAGAAATAGAGGAAGAGAGGAAGAGAAAGAGGGAAAGGAGGGAGGGACGGAGGGAGGAAGAGGGAGGAGAAAATGTCCTAGAAGACTACACTGATTACTTCCCTGTATCTGTCCCTTGCTAACAGCCTCTCCACCATTTGGGGCAGTCTTGTTGAAGCTGTCGTTAAATTGGCTGTTATGCTAGGTGAGATTTGCACACATGCACACACCCCACACCATTAGCCTCCATCCTAGGACTCCAGGTCTTGGGTAGAAAGATACAAGGTGAAAGTGCCAGGAGCTCATTTGCTTTAGCACCTGCACTTCAAGGAGCCCTGTCCCCTAGACCGTGGAGCCCCCTACCAGCACCAGTCTCCCCCTCAGTCCCCCCACCCCACCCCCCAGCCCCCGTTCTGTCTTCTGCCAGGACTGATTATCTAGACTTCCGAAAGTTCTCTGAGCCAACTGATACTTTCTGATTCGTTCTTTTTCTGCTTACAATAACCAGAGTCTATTTTATGCAATCCAAATGACTTAAAGATTGCTTAGTTCAACCCCCTTCTCTGACAGCTGAGGCCAAGGACCAGAGAGATTGAGTGATTTTGTTAAAATCACACAGATGCTAATTGGTAGATCCAAGGCTTAGAGCCCAGGCTTCCAAAGCCGTAAGCTCACGCTGCCTGAATACAGGGCTCACCGTGACCTTGTCAGAAAGTGAAGGCAACTCTAAGGAGCCCACCTGCGTCGCCCCCGGGAGAGCCTGGGGAGTTCTCATCACTTTCTCTCCTTTTTATGACTCCCTTCTCTTCTTGTTGTTCTTTTTTCTTTTAGGGGGTGTACTGAAAAGAATTAATTGGAATTCACGTTTGATACAATTCAGCATTTTTATGTATACAATTTAGGGTTATTTAAAAGACTCACGATGTTGAACAACAAGCAGTTCTCCCAAGTCTCAAAACATTTTCATCCCACAAAAACACCCCATACTCACTAACCAATCACTCCCCGTACCTGTCCCCCTCACCTGCTAACCTCTAATCTGTCTCTATGGATTTGCCTATGACAGATATACACCGTTAAATGTGTGCTTTTGTGTTTGGCTTCTTTGACTCAGCAATATGTTTAGGTCCATCTATGTGATAACACATAGCCCTGCTTTGCTCCTTTTCATGGGTGAATAATATTCCAGTGCATGGCTGTACCACATTACGTTCGTACATTCACCTGCTGATGGGAATTTGAGATACTTCCAACTTTCAGCTTTTATGATAATGTTGCTATAACCATTCATGTGCAGGTAACTTTCCATGTCCCTACATGTTTTCATTTCTCTTGGGTATCTACCTGGGAATGGAACCGGTGGGTCCTATGGTAACTCCATTATTTTCCACAGCATATTCTTATTGGTGATCTTTACCTGACTGTGCCCTGCCTATGCCTTGCCTTGCCTATCTCCCTGTGCCCGGTTCAGGGGCTTGCATTTTTTTCAGTGTTAGAGTGGAGGAAATGTTTATAAGCTTAAAAGAAGCCACAGAAGAGAGAATGAAGTCTTTGGAGAAAAATAAATGTCAATTTTGATGTGTCGACATTATAAGGTGGGCATGAAGTCTCAGGGGGAAAGGTGACTCAGGTCTTCATCCCACGGGAAGGTGAACTTGGAGCTCTGAGGATAACAGAAAGGAAGGAGGAGGAAAGGTGGAAGGAAGAAGGGAGACAAAAGGGGAGTCTAGAAAGGAGCAGAAGGCAGAGTGCTGGGTACTGGGTACTTCCCAACCTTGGCTGCCCAGAATTCTCCTGCAAAAGATACTACACTTTCAAATACTGGGAATGGATACTTTTCATCATTATGGTGGTTGCTAATTCTGGAAGAAGGGGTTAAATTTTACATTGAACTTGAAGTGGTATAAGGCAGAAACAGAATTCAAGGAGTTTCTAAGAGGCTAAGAGGCACAGACCATGACAAACAGCCCTCTTCTTGGCCACACCTCCCGTATGCCTACCTTGAATTAGCAGAAATGTGGGGGAGGACGTCAGCCTTATCCAAGCCCTGGGATTCCCCCAGATGGAACAGGGATGACTCCCGTTTCCTTTCATTTGGTGGATTCTGTTTCAGGTTTTCCAAATCATGGGAAAACATCCTCCTGTGAGAAAACAAGTGAAATATAAACCTATTATTATAGTTGTCCGTGTGTAAGTTCACACAGGCATAATGTCTGCCTCACACTATAAGATATGGAATTTCTATAGATCAAGTTTATTCTTAAGCCACCAACACCATGGGATGGAGTACTTTCTACTGAACGAAGGAACCTTATCATTGAGGAAGGCAGTGATATCGAGAAAAACAGCTGAGCTTATTTTATAGGGCATTCTGTAATTACAATTGGAAAAATAACATATATGCTGTACTCTAAGATACATACTTACACACACACACACACACACACACACACACACACGGTACATACTTACTTTAAATTTCAGTATTTATTTATTTTAGAGACAGAGAAAGAGAGCATGAGTAGGTGGGGCAGAGGGAGAAGGAGAGAGAAGCAAGAAGACTCACCACTGAGTGAGCGGAAAGCCTGACCCAGAGCTGGAGCCCATGACTGTGAGATCATGACCTGAGTCAAAACCAAGAGTTGGTCGCCCAACTGACTGTGCCACCTAGGCACCCCCATACTTATTTTAGATTTAGAAATTCATTCTCTAAGTGTCAGTTTCTTTATCTGCAGACAGGAAAATTTAACTGTCTCCTTTCCCTTAAGCTCTAGCATTCGAAGCTAAATGGGAAATTATAAGCACGAGTGAACTCCATGGCAAATTACAACAGTTAGTCAATTGAGTATATTTCCTGAGATAACTGATTTTCAGAAATCATCCAAGCCTTTAAGATAAAGATGAAAGGAAACAACAACAACAACAACAACACCTGGCTCGAGAAGTGTTCTAAGAGACTTTAGCCCCCCAAATCAAGTTCTCCCTTCTTGCTCATTATGAGATATGCTAAGAGGAAGTTGAGGCCACCACTGCCGGGGAGGGCTTCTGATTGCATGCATACTATGTCACTGAGAAGATGGTATCAGCACGTCCCCCAAGAGTGTCAGTTCTATCAATTGTTATACTGGGAATTTGATGGGAAGAAGTAGTCTAACCCTAGGCAAATGGACACCCTCATAGCATTCAGAAAGTGAATATCATTCTTGCTTTATCTTCTTTGTATAAAATAACATGAAATCATTGCACAAAATGTAAAAGTGGGAAGATATTACAACTCTGTCACCCCAAGACAGTAATGCTCATTTTCTGATATTCTTCCCTCTGTGCCCGTATATATGTTTGCAATTAATGTTTTGGCAATTAGATAGGTGGATCGATTGCAAAAAGTTTGTCAGGCTGAGCTTGGATAACAAAACGAGTTTAGAAGTTAGAATCTTGGTTCTTTTCACAAGTTGGCCAGATGTTCTTTGTCTCCTCTTGATTCCTCCGCCACCAAGAAGACATAAACATCCTTCCGCCCCTCCTATAGAGACTGGGGATGAGGCCTCATGTCTCTGGGGTGTTATCAGCTATTCAGAGACAGGTACAGATTACATTTTAGAACCATTATTATTTCTGAAAAGACTATTTTTTAAAAGATTTTATTTTTAAGCAATCTTGACATCCAGGATTGTGGGTGCTCGAACTCACAACCCCAAGATCAAGAGTCACACACGCCACAGACTGAGTCAGCCAGGTGCCCCCAAAACGATTTTTATTCTCTGAAAATATTTTTGTATTAAATCTGGATTCTCTGTATACATAGATTCATTAAAAGAGAAGACAGTTTAGTAATGCTCCCTGTCAACCTTCTTTGACCTATAGTAGGTTCAGGAGAGAAAATGCTTTATCAAGTGTCTTTAGATGGAGACATAAAAATGAGGTACAGAGGAAAACCACTGGCCTCAAGAGCCCATAGATGTAAGCTCTGCATTTGTGATTGATCAGTGTTTCATCTGTAAAACATGGATAATAATAATTTTCACGGGTTATCATGAGCATTTAACAAGCTGATTACGAGAAACAGCTACACAAATGACCCACTTGTTTTCCTTAAGAAGAAATGATAAACATTTACTCCACTGAACTCTTCCTAATATTTATCACAGAGAATATTTTCACGTTATACAAATGAAAAAGTAACTCCCATTTTTGATGGCCGATGAGCCATTTCCTGCATCGTCTAGGTCTGGGCCTTTTCCTTCTCCTCCTATTTTCAGCTGGTTAGCTGCTCGTTGAGATCTTGCCAGAGGGCGAGCAAAAGAAATAAAAATGGAAATCGGTCAATTTGACTCTTTGATAGTGGTCCTGATGAAAGATTTGTGGACAGAGGGTGTTGAAGTTGTGAGTTAAACTGGAATTTTGCCTTCTTACCAGGAAATTGCAAGAAGCTACTGATGGTTTGGATGTCCTGGTGGTGACAGCTACTCCTCTTCTCTTCACTAAAGAAATGTCTTCCTTTACGTGTAAAGGGGCCTGTCTTCCAGAATGACACATACTGACTTTTGAAGGAGTGAGCAGATCCGCGCTCGCCGGTCGTATCAGCCGGAACGTCTCTGGTGAGCAGCGGACTGGCAGATGTTGCGAGTAGAGGACTGTTGCATCAACAGAGTCCCAAAGCAATAACCACTCTCCTTTCTCTTCCCCACCAATCCAGGAATCAAATAATCACTTGTAAACATCTACTATGCACCACTGTATAATATAAAATGTGGTGAGTACCTAGCTATAGAAGATAATTTCTCAACCCTCAATAAAATTATAACATATTAAGAAAGCATGTGAAAATACAATGGACCACGTGAGGAGAAGACCATGAAGACATTTAGAGCATCTCCCCCATGCCGGTCACTGTGCAAGGTGCTGTACGTGTAGTAGGATTATCTAGTCCTCACCATATCCCTGAGAGGCATTCCTATCCTTGTTCTATGGAAGATGAGGCTGGCAGTCAGAGATGTTTAATAACTTGCTCAAGGTCATATAGTGAGAAAAGTATGGAGCCTATTTTCAAGTTTAGCTGTGTGTAATTCCACAGTCTGAGCTCTGTTACTAACCCTCTGCCACGAAGAGAAATCAGAGCTCGGAGACATCGTCTGGGTAGTTGGGTCAGGACAAGATGCTTTAAAATGCCTCTCAGTAAAATACATTGATGAAGATTACCAAACCCATTAACTGGTTTGGGCAGGATTTCTGGCCAAAGAGTAAATGTCTGGATTCTGGAGGCAGGGATGGTGAGCGAAAATGACGTCACTGCAGGCTCAGCTCGGCCATCATCTGCAGGTGTTTTTCTGAGCACATTGCTTCCCTCCCGTAGGCTTTTGTGTCACCATCTGTAACATAGAGCATTTCTGGATTGTCTAATGTCTCTCCCACTCCACCACCGGGCAGGGGTATTATGATATACTAGCTCTGAAGTCAAGTAGACTTGAGTTTGAATCCTGGCCCCATCTTCAAGCAGTGTTCTGTTAGGCAAGTTGTTGAACCATCTGTACAATGGACATAATAATACCTACCTCAGGGTCTTTGCCTTTATCATTCCTTCTCTTTGGAATTGTCTTCCATTACCCAGTTACCCACAGAAGTCATCCTTTTACCTCCTTCAGAGCTTCACTCTGCTTACTTTTTAAGTGAGACTTTCCTTGAACGTGACATCTACACTTGCAAACCATCTGGCATTTCCTGTCTTCTTTCCTCCTTTTATTATTCTCTTTAACACTTAACACTTAAAATACTATACATAAATTATCTTATTTATTGCTTGTTTCCCACCTTTAGAATGTAAGCTCTATAAGAGCAGAGGGCTTTGTGTTCTTCACTGCTGTATCTCCAGTTTCTAGGATGACTTAGGTGCTGAATAAATATTTGTTGCCTAAATGACTGCTTGCCGTGGGGATGATATGAGTGATGTGCTTTGCATAGAGTCTGGCACTAGCAAACACACAAGGTATCTGTTTTTGTTACAATTTTACCACAACTTTGCCACACCTCAGTGTTCTCTTCCCCTCAAGATAATCTGGGCTGAACATTCTGATCCCCTTGGTAATGTGAAGACCTGACTTTGTTCAGATTAGTCTAAAAGCAAGAGGAATTAACCATTGTGGGGAAAACTTTTTAAAAAGGAGGATTTGCTTGGTAGCTCTTTCAAATAGCTAAAGGTGTGTTCACAGGGATAGAAATTGCAGAAAGCATATTTCTGCTACATAAGAAAGGATTTTCACAAAACTAGATGTGTAATGATGACATAAACTGTCTCAGGAGGTAGTGAACTGCTCATGCCTGGAGGTCTCCTAGAAGCTGGGTAACCACATCTCACTGACCCTGGGTATAATTATTGTAATGAGTGACAAGCTGGAATGCAGCCAGGGAAATTGCACACTTAGAGCACCATGGAGATGGTTAGTGAAACATGGTATCTCTAGGGGCAAGATAGAGAGAGAACCAATAAGAGTGTCTCTGACTCTATACAATCAAAGAAACCCAGGATACGTGATCAGGAGGCAGAGCACAACCACCCCAACTAAAAGTCAAAGTCTACTACCCAGCTTCCAGATGTGAGTCATTTTTCAGACCCAGAACCTACTGATAGAGAAAAGTCTGGGGTCCCAGGTGGAAAGACTACATACTACAGTATGTATATATGGTAATGATTCTCCCATTTCTTCCCCCAAAATGTCATTTGGCTCTACTCAGATAAGCATATGCTGGGGAAAGACTACTGAAGCATTTGAAGGCTGTAAGACACAGGCCTCAAGCCTGACATTGATGTCTGGAACTGAGAAAAATATCATGGACTTGTTAGAGTAGAGATCCTAGGTCTGGTTCTTCCTTCATTTGCTGGGTCCATGAACCCATACTTGGTAATTTCTTCAGTCCCTAAATAAATAATTGAAATGCAACTTTGGTAGCTGATAGAAACTTCACACAGTTCCTTGGTCCATGGGGTAAGAGCTATTGTTATGAGGAAGACCTACTACAAGTTTCTTAAACTTCTCTTCCTGTGGGAAAGGAAGTGAACTGAAGTAAAGATACACAGAGTTATGGGCAGTGGTGAATGGCATGGCGAATGGCTAGTGTTCAGGAGCCTGCAAGAAGGGATATTTAAGACCAGAGAAAGGATATCTTAGAAGACATATGTGGATGGACTTTGGGAGTAAAAGCATCCTTTCTTCAATGATTACCAGAGAAGATCCACTACAGAAGAAGCATTAAACAGCCAATTAGACAGAATGACTGAGAAGGTTGATATCAGCTTGTTCATCTCACTGGCCACCCCAGTGTTGATACAATGGGCCCATAAATGGAACACTCATGGTAGCAGGAAACATGCATGAGCTTCCACCACCAGGCCTGACCTAGATATTGCCATTGTCAAATGTCAATGCAGCAACATCGACCAAACTGAACTCCTCTCCAACCTCCCCACAAATGGCATCATCCCAAGGAGAAACATAAACTACTTGGTAGCAATTTGACAACCTGGGATCCCTTCTACTCCATAAGAGGCAAAAATTCAACTTGACTGCAATCCACAAATATCCCACATTTGGGTTTGTCTTTCTTACCTTCAAGGCCTTAGCTAGTCCCACTCTTTGACAGCTTCTAAATCTGCTGACACAGGATTCTACATAATATTGGGTTGCACCAAGAAACCCACTTCATAGCAAAGGAGGGGTGGCAGTAAGCACATAACCCTGGGGTCTACTTCTTGTACGATAGTCAACATACCAGCATGAGAGACATGATAAAATGGATTTCTGGATACAGCACCAACTTAGAGATGATACCTTGCAAAGATAGGGCTCCATTTTCCCGAACACACTGTACATCCTAAATCAGTGGTCATATGGCACTGGGTCCCTGGTATATAGAATACACGAATCTGAGACCAAAGGATGAAGTCAAACAAAGTGGCCATACTTCCATGACTCCCAGTGACCTACCTTGTGGGGCTGTGCCCTCCTTTCCCATACCTCTGGTATCTGTGGGTCTGCAAGTCTAGTTCATGACTAGACTGGAGAATATGGAGCAAGGCTCATTGAGCTTTAAGCTGCAGCTGCTGTCTGGGCACGTTGGGCTCTTTGTGACAAAAGACCAACAGGTAAGGAAAGCACACGGGGTAACTCACCCTGGTTAGGTGCTGCTGCTATTACCAGTTGGACTGGGGAAGAATGCATGTATCAGTCAGTGATTTTGGTCACCGTGCCCTCAAAGATGGTATATGTGTACATACAGACATGCATACGCCTGTGCACACACACAGGTGCACACTCACCCCTCCTAATGGTTCTGTTTCTCTGGAGAACCCTGACTAATACAGTGTTCTAGGCAATGCTGACAGATGAGTCCCAGCTCAGTGTCTGTGACACACATCCTTTTCTGGCTTATGACAAAACTGCCCAAAGCCACTTCTTTGTGGATGTGGCATGTCCTCCACATCCACAGCAAGGGAGTGGGTTTTCCGCTACAGTTCAGCCTTGGAAGCTCCTGGAAGTGCCCTCTCTGCTCCAGTGGAGGATTCTTCACTCTCCCAGGATGCTCACCCCATTGGCCTTCCCCTTCTCTTTTTACATGACCTGTCATTCTTTCCAGTATTGGGTGTTCTCCAAGAGGAGAGGTGATCCAGTACAGAGCAGACCCTATTAAACTTGGCTCTTGAATATTCAACAATTTTCCTGTTGAGACCTGCAGTATTTAAAGAGTCAGTCCTTCTTGGGGAAAGATGGGGGGTGCTCAAGCTGGGAGAGGGAGCCATGGGTTGTACCACTTGAACTAGTTCATCCTTTCTGGCATTTTATTCTGTTACTCTACGGATGACTCTTTGGATACCACTTACTTACGATGGTTCTTACAGAACTATCTCTGTTGTTCAGAAGAAGCCAATAAAACTTGCCGAGTTTGTTTGAAAGCTTCTGGTTAACATGTGCAAATAATAAAAAAGGAGAAAGTCTGCGTAAGGCAAAAGCTCAGAAACCTGCCTTCTGCCCCCACTTAGATGTGCCTCAACCTTTGCCTGAAAAGAACAGATGGGAAAGCTGATGGTGGCAGCTACAGAACATTGTCCAGGTCTGTTATCTGTTTCAAACCTCCATGGCTGCCCTCTCTCACTTCCACTGGCTAAGGCACGCCTGGGATGCTTCGCCCATATTTCCAAGCACTGGAACTGTAGGGTTGCATGCAGCTTCCTTGGACTGGTGAAAGGTTTAGGGGAAGTTAGTGCTGAGGATGTGGGATGTGCTTGGCTCAGTCTTCCCCTCCCAGTGAGAGCTTTTAATGCCACTTCCCTTTGGCATACTAACCTTCAGTTGAACTTTGACTTTGGAAGCTGACTTTTGTAACAATTATCTGATAACGTGCTGATACCTGGGATCCTTTTGCAAGCTGCATTGATTGCCCTCACTCTTTTTGATGGGTTCTATGTGTGCGCGTGCGCACACACACACACACACACACACACACACACACACACACACGGCTTTCTACACATGATGGTCAGCCTTCCAGAACCACTTGGGGCTGGCAGGACTATCTATAGATATGCTCTGTATAGATGAGCTGCACTTGGACCAGGTCTTGTGATGGTGGGGTCTGGACACAGGCTGAAGTCCAACAGTTAGGCAGAGCCAGGTGCCACCGATGCACCTGCATTCAGCCCGGTGCTCAGCACAATGAGCCTGTAGTACTTTTAAATCACTCTTTGAGATTTGGAAAATGTGTCTCCTGCCTAAGCTGTATCTGACCTCATTCACCTAACGTGTAAATCTCCCCACATTCAAGGGAGAGCTGGCAAGCAGAAGTCAGTGGCTACCACCCCCTTGACAAACCAGAAGAGAGTGGGTCTCGGATAGATGGGGCCTGAGGCAGGCAGAGGTGGAAGGACAGGAGAGGGAAAAGCGAAGACATCCCCCCTCCCTCCTCCTTCCCACTCTGGGGCATGAGCATGGCACACAACACATGCCCCGTGCCCACCTTCTTCCCACGCATTAGTCTGAGATTTGATGCTCTTGAGGGTGTCACAGTCTAGAAGTGACATGGAATAGGATTTAGGGGTCCGGAAATGGTGAACTCAAGGCCCTCCGGGGCCCCACCTCTGCCAAAGCAGCAACACAGAACTGTTTGCTGTTCTTAGTTATGTATGGATAAGACTGGGGAAGAGACTATGGGTGAAACTAGAGCTGAGAATTTGCCAGGATTCACCCCAAATTTTATTTGCCCCAGGATTTAAGGGATATTTTCATTTTGAGGGTTATTCTCTTTCTGTTTGACAATGTTCTTCTCTCTGAGCCACGTGATGGAGGAAGCCTGGGCTGCTTTCCTGGAGTCACAGGGAGACAGAAAGGATCTCGAGATGATCTCCTCTAACTCCCGACTGCACAGATGAGTTCCCACTATTCCTTCAATCATCACAGTGGCCCTCTGAAGTAGGGGCTGTTGCTCGATCCCTTGGGGCAAAACCCTAAGTAGGAGGGCGATGGTGCCACTGGTCTGGTAGACAGTCAGTAGTGAGGCCAAGGGTCGACCCAGTTACCCTTGAACCTCAGTCCAGGGTTGTTCCACCTTAGCCAGAGGTGCTTACACATCAGTCTAAGGGTCATGCAGCTGGGAATATTTTCATACATCTGTAGCAAACTATGAAATCTAGACATATGTCAACATAGCTCGCCAACTTCCTTCCTTGAAAAAGCCTGTTTTTTATGGTGAGATGTTGTCTTTCCTACATTTTTCACAAAGGTCCCATCTTTATGAAATTATAGTGGTAATAATTGGAGGTGGTCTATGTATGTGCTTGGCCAGATAAAACACTCAGTATTTTTTAAACATCCCCAGGCTGGGAACACACAGTGCTGTAGGATGCCACTTAAGCTGTTGCCAGCAGTGCTGGCAGAGATGAGCTGGAGGTCCCTGCAAGCATCGCCCGCTTGTTAGGTGGCCGTCATCACCCTCCCCCAGCCGCAGCCCCAGCCCCAGCGGGGTGAGACCCTGCCCTCGAACCACCGAAAACTCCTCCCTGGTTCACTGCGAGGATCCCGTGCAGCCCCCCGGGGGGGGGGCGGGGAGCACAGGATGTCTGTGAGGCACAAGAGCCTTTCAGGTGTCATAGGACCTTGGGGGCTGGGCAAGCGGATGGGCTGATTTGACTGTATATCTGAGGCTCCTTCCCTTTTCTGGGGCCCTGGACAGGAGAGAGAAGGCACAGCAGCGAGAACTCAGCGGGTGCACCTGTTGCTGCTCTCCCCGCCTCAGAAGAGGAACGACGGGAAGGAAGAGTGATGGAAGGGCTGCCATGCCGTGCACCAGGCAGGACCCCAGGGCCTCGACCTAATGACGCGCAGCCTTGAGTGGGGTCCTTTGTGAGCTTTGCAGTGTTGTTGGGACAATGGAATTGCATAATTCAGACAGAGCTCCTCATTCAGGACTGAATGCTCAGTCAGTGTTAGTTTGTCTCCGCTCGCACACATTCTCTTCCCACTTCTCCTCTAGGGGCAATCCTAGGCAAAGCTGTGAATTGTCCAGTCCTCTGCACCCTCGTGTCTACACCCTTCCTCCCTGGTGTCTTCCAGCCAGGGAAAATGCGAGCTGATGACCGAATTCACACCGACCGACTCGGTGTTTATGAGGAATGGATAATGCTTTGGTGCAGGGAACATTCTAGCAGTGGCATTCCAGACCCCAAGGCACTCAGCCGAGAGGGCTTTGCAGCCCCAGCCTCCCTGACACGCAGCTGGTGAGCCCCATTCCCCCCACCCAGGCAGGAGGCCCATCCCAGTGCCAGGATCTGGGCCGGGCACGCAAGCCTCTGCTGTCACGGCCCATCTATCTCCTGCTCTGCGTACTTGGTGTTTCAGCTGACACCTGGGATGTCCCATTCTGACATACGAGGCTATAGGGGTTAAGTGAGGCAGGGGTGGGGGCCAGAGCTTGGCTTGCACAGCCAGGTGCGTGTCAGACCAAATCCCACTCACGACTGGCTGTCAAGCCTGCACCGGGAGCTTGTTTGAATCAGAACGGTCTGCTCAAGTCAGATGACATCTGTCTGGTTGGGGCTCGTCTGAGAGGATGTACTCCCGGGCAGGTCCCAGGGTCCAGGACCGAGGCTGCAGGAACAAGGATGGGTGGGAGGCAAGTGGCGATGCCTTATCTTTCTTTGCCTTGTCTTCAGATTTGTTGCTAGCCTGTGCTTGCTGACATCTGAGCAGATTGTACTGATGCAAATAGGCTATTTTGCTTTATTTTTGAGTCTCCTATATGCATGGGGACCATTAACTGTCACAAAGGTTTCTTTCCACAAGGGTGACTAACAGCACGGTCACTCACCCAGCAGCATGGGAGCGGTCTAGCCGGGGATGAAGGTGTTTAATATTGATATGAGTCCTGAGCACATGAGGATCTGTGAGGCAGGCAGTGTTAGGTGGCCTTCAATACCATGGGCTTTGCATTCAGACAGACCTGAGTTTGAATCTGTGCACTGAAACTGATTAGTTCCATGGCCGTGGGCAACGTTATTCAATTTCCCAGGTCCTCAGTTTCTATGTCTGTGAAAGGGTGACATAATAATATATACGACATGGGAGTATTTTAGGGGATTAAATGAAAATGCATGCAAAGCAGTTTGCAAAAGTCCCAGAGAAAGAAAGGATCTTGGTGTTACATAATGAAGGTTCTGATCTACGGCCACTTGTGTTTTACCATTTTATTACATTTCCTTATTTGCCATCCATTGAATTAGGATAATAAGAGGTTACCAAAAGGAAGGAAGAAAGAGGAGAGGTGGTGGATGCTGGACTGGAAGGGACACCTGCGAGAAGCATGTGTTGCACCCGGACGTATTTCTAGTGGAATGTTCTGCCCCAGGAATTTCCTTAGTAAATTCTACAGACTCATCAGAACTCTTGTAGGGGTGAAATTTTGTTTGGGGAAACTTAAAGGAGAAGGCAGGAGGATATCTGAGGTATGGACTACCTATATTCACAAGAGGGCACAAAATTATGATTTATGGGACATCAGTTTCTTAGTTTCCCCAGTAAGTGTAGAAAAGTAATAAAGAATGTTTGATAGAAAGGGCACCTTTATGTCTGTGCCTGACATGAAGTGGGGGTGAAGGGTGGGACAATGGCGGGCGGGTAGCCAAGCAGGTATCAGCAGCAGCTGGTCAAGAGGCCAGATCAAGAAAAGTGAAATCTGGGGATTCCTGGCTGCACTTGCTCAGAAACAAAAAGTTGGAGGAGAGGTTATAGTAGAGATGAAGTAAAAGAATAGGTCTTCCGTTATTGGAGAGCAGAGAGAATCCAACTTGGCTACCATACAGCATCAACCTAATCTCTCTCTCTTTTTTTTTAACGTTTTATAATGAGGATTTCCACATTTGCCCACAGAACAGAGTACGGCATTGTTCACCATCCAGCTTCAACAGCTATCCATTTTTTCTGTACTTGCTTTATTTTTAACCCCTTTTAATTTTGTTAAAGTACATCTCAGACACCCCTAAAATCTGTAGTATCCACCTTCATTACTTTTTACCCAAGCATAATGCCATTTTCAACATCTACCCGAATTAACTATTATTTATTAACAGTCCCAGGTCTCACACCACCATTTCAATGAGCTACAAAACTAAGCACGTATTGCATGGAGCACTGGATATGGGCATAAACAATGAATCTTGGAACCCTGAAAAAATAAAATAAATTAAAAAAAAAAACAAAGTTCAAAAGTTCAAAAATGGACACGAGTATATATATGTTAATACGGGAAAAAGGAGACAGTGGAAGGGATGGTTTATTCACTGTCAGGTTTAATAGTTTATTTGCTGGGAAAGAAAACCTTCAAGATAAATTTCAGAAGAACTAACCTTTGTAAAAATGTCAGGATGGCTAAGATGTTCTAAACATAGCACCAAAGCTAGGAAAAGAGTGTATCTGGCTATGTATCCTTGCCCTCACCCTGCTCCTAATAAAAGCAACATCAAAACCGAATAAATGATATGCAAAATTTAAATAGGCTACAGGTGAAGTTCCACCTAACACTGGAAGAAGGTGTTCAATCTGTACTATAGACAACAGGTTAAGGTCTTTAGCAGAGTGCTTGTAAGTCTGCAGAACACTTGGGTTCTACAAAAGAAAAATAGGGGAGGATTCTTGGTTAATTCACAGACATTTCGTGTTGTGTGTTGTCAATTTTCTGCCCTCCCTCCTCCACCCGGAGTCCACAGGGAGACCTCCTTGGCAAGGTGGCTCAGGGTCATCTGTAAATTACTCATGTTCTAAGAAGTCATGAATTTGGCTTCCCCATATCCCAATATCTTATCTCAGACTTAATATTATTAAGTGGAGGTGTTTTATACTTTGTGGTTTGGGTTTGTGAGGTTTTCTTATTTCATTAAAGAGGAAGCTTACTCTCCTTTTTATTCTTTCATTTTTTTAAAATTAATTTTAATTGGTTAGCAGATTTCAAGGGAGAGGAGCAGAATGAAAATATTTTTACCCCACCATCTTTTTTTTTTTTAAAGATCTTATTTATTTATTTGACACAGAGAAAGAGAGAGATCACAAGTAGACAGAGAGGCAGGCAGAGAAAGAGAGGGAAGCAGGCTCCCTGCCGAGCAGAGAGCCCAATGTGGGGCTCGATCCCAGGACCCTGAGATCATGACCCGAGCCAAAGGCAGAGGCTTAACCCTCTGAGCCACCCAGGTGCCCCAAACCAAACCATCTTTACATCTACATCCTTGGGTGATGCTTTACAGTGGTTTTTAATTTAATGAGACTGTATTAAATAAATGCAATGTTTTCTCATATATTTGAAAAAAGCTGACACTGGCTCAATGGAAGAATGAGAAATACCGGCCCTTAGTCTTATTAAAATAAGACATGGTTGTGACTTTTCTACATGAGTAAAGATATGCTGGGAAGAAAGGAAAGACCGTGCTGTTTGAGGTCCCACAATTTCATAAGTGAGAGGCATGAAAGTCAGGAAGTGGTAAAACCCTCACAAACTATGTTCCCATACAAAACCATTTCATTCTTCATGCATCTTCCTTGAGTGAAGTTTAGTAACTGGCCAAGCCAAAAGATATCCTCCCTTTGCAAAAAAAGACTGGATGGGAAAAAGAAAAAAAGCAGTTGTCACTGAGGGTGAATGGTATCATTGACATCCCAGATTTAGACGAATGTCATGAGGTTGGATTTGGGTAGCTGAATACTGCTGATATTTGTGCCCTTCAGCAAATTCTATATTTGATTCTCTCATCCCTAGGACTTTTGTGAAACAGGGAGCATCGTATCAGGATGCAGTCAGCCTCCGAGTCATTACAGCGGAATAAATGGTAATACATATAACACCCAGCCATGAAAAGGCCAGTGGGCAAAGGGAAAGATGGGGCTCGATTACTTTTTTCACAATTTATCCATTGCCTCTCAGTGTGTGTGCTGGCTGAACTTTTATTTACTTATTCCTTGTGAAAACTCAGAAGGTTACCTTGTTTTTCAGATATTAAGCATAATTAGGAGAATGAACCCTTGGAATTATTTATTTATTGTTTTCCTAGAAGTTCAAAGAAACACGTATATATTAATAAATATAAATTATACATAAATACATAATATAAATATACATACAGAGATAGATAATACAATTTGATTTATTAAAGTTTATCGAGTAAGAATCTCTACTTGCAACTTAGTGCATATACAAAGTAACGATCCTTGCTCTTTGTAATGAGGGAGGTCAGATTAAGACCAATGCAAAGAATGTTAAACAACCGTAGTTCAATACCAGAAGAATTGCTTTATACCAGAGCTTGCTGGTGATGGGATGCAACCGGACATACTTTTTCCTACTTTTGGAGCTACCCAACCTAGACCGGGACATCGTTCTCTACTTGTCCCGTTCTCTACCTCTGCCACACCCACATTATCACCAAATCCTTTCGGCACTAGATGCTAAATAAGATGGGATCCATCTGTCCCCTGCCATTGCCCCTCTTTGTCCAGCCCTGCCTACCTTCCTAGTCCAGGACCTGTGCTCCTCCTCTTCTAACCCACGGCTAATATTTGCGCCCCCTAGTGTTTATTTGAAAGTGCACCGTTGATCTTAGTTCCCCTTAAAAACCTTCAATGACCCCCTTTCCTCTTCAGAATGAAACCCAAACTCATTAGCATGTGATACGCTTTTCCAGACTGGGCTTCGCCTTATCTGTCAGCACTATTCCAACCACAGTCCCTGCCCCAGCCGAACTGAGACACCTGCAGTACGATCCCAATGCGTACTAAGTATGTGTTGCTTTTGCTCACTACCAGCTTTCTGAGCTCTCTCTTTTCACTCCCCTAATATCCCTCCCGTTTGTCAGACTTGCCTCTCATTTAAGAGCCAACACACTGTTATACTGGCTCAGAAACCTCTTTTTGGATCGCCTTCCCTCCAAGCTGGATGCCTTTTCTACACTCCCTCGTAACTTGTACACAGTCCTTTCAGGACATTCATCAAATTTGATTGTAGTTGTTTATTTACTTGTCTTGTTCTTTTTCTCTGTCATATGAAAATGAGATCACCATTGCTAGCAGTCCCAAATAGATGATCTATGACATATTTGAAGGACGTGGAAGAGAAAAATTAAGAATCATGTAAAAGGATAAAAAAGACCTCTCAAGTGTCTTCTACTTTTGAGTATCTAAATATCTCTGATCCCAAGAATCTATGACACTGACATTCCTTGTAATTAGTCAGAGAAATAAGGTCATCATTGTTGTTGTTGTTGTTGTTGTTGTTTTAAGATTTTATTTATTTATTTGACAGAGAGAAACACAGCGAGAGAGGGAACACAAGCAGAGGGACTGAGAGAGGGAGAAGCAGGCTTCCAGCCAAAGCAGGAAGCCTGATGTGGGGCTTGATCCTGGGTCTCCAGGATCATGACCTGAGCTGAAAGCAGTCGCTCAACCAACAAAGCCACCTAGGCGCCCCAGGTCACCATTGTTTTCACATTAAAATATTTTTGTCTTTTTAATGACTTTGATTATTCAGCAATAGAATTTATATGACAAATATTGTCCACGTTATTGTCCGTGACATGCAACACGTTTACACAATTATGCACATAAAGGAAACTTCTCCTTATGACGCTCCCGGTCAGGGTAATTGGGAAACCCAGTGCCATTTGGTTCTGCCTACTTTAGTTCTAGTCAGGACTTCTAATATCACAATGTGGTGGTTAGATTAGAACATGGGTTTCAAAGGAAGAGGGCTCTAGGTTCAAATTCAACTTTACCATTACCATTTATAATTGTGATACATTTCAAAAGTTACCTTACACTCTTGAATATGATTTTCCTCATCCAAAATGGTTGTTGTAAAGTATAAGAAGTACTTCACAAATAAACTGGTACATAAGAAACGTTCATGAAATGATAATAATTATATAACAATATAAATAATATAAAATATAGTAATTATAATTGAAATTATTATTATTCTAAGGGAGGAAAACTAAGAAGAAATCACTTCCCAGATGTTAGATCCTTATTCTTGCAGAAAGTCAGAGAGGACAATGGTTTTATGATTCTTTCAAACATGAAAGCTCAACTTCTATGGCTAAGCCCATATTGTATTCTCCCCAGAGTTGGATGCAGGCATAGACAGGGTTCTTTTTTCCCCATTAATCCCAGTGGTATTAATGTAATCAGTATTGGAATCCAGATCTCCAAAAGGTCAGAGAATTCTGAGCGAGAGCTGCCTAAAACCCCATGACCAAGTGGAAGGATGTAGGGAAGAAAGAAGAGAGAGAAGTACAGAAGCTGCCCTGGCTTCCAAGCCCCTAAGAGATAAAGATGTTGGGATTTCAGCCAACACCCTGAAGTAATAAGGAGTGATGGGAGACAAAAGCTGACAGCCTGGGACATGTGACATGTGACTTCCTAGTGACCCAGAGATTGGATTTGTTCTAAATGGGAAGACTAGCCTGGTGACATCAGGAGCAGTTTCCAATGCAGCAAGTAGCTCACATCCCACTCACAAAAATCTGATGGCCAGAGGGAATGAAATGACTCAGAGGACTAGAGCTCTGCCTTGGACATAAAATTAAGCTTCCCTTGAGCCCTTCACCACACCCATTCCAGCAGGGAAAATTTTCTTTTTTCAGTAAAAGAAAAAGCAAACTCTGACATTTTGAATTTACCAAACAAGTAAATTAAAGGCTTGGGACCTAAAAAGTTGACTTTCTTTATAGAATTCCCTGAATTTTGTTTCTTTGAGTCATTTGTTGGTTTTGTTTTTGTATAATGAACTTACCCAATATATTTACAATATAGGTCAGTACCTATTAACATTAAAGTATACTCACTCCTGGGACATCTGAGTGGCTTAGTTGGTTAAGCATCGACTCAATTTTGACTCAGGTCAGGGTATCAGGGTCATGAGAGCAAGCGTCACGTGGGTTCCGCACTGGATGTAAAGCCTGCTTAAGATTCTCTCTCTCTCTCTCTCTCTCTCTCTCTCTTTCCTTCTGCCCCTCCCACCTGCCCATTCATGCACTCACATGCACATACACACATGCACTCTCTCACTCTCTCTCAAAAAAAATGTACACATTCCTAAGAAAAAGGCACATACTCCTCCTCTCAGCAGTCCGTCAATAGGGATTACAGACTCTAAATGAAAACCTCAGTGGGCATGTCTCCCTACATGGGTAACTGTCATGGCAGCAATATGGTTGCAAAAGTTGGAAGCAACCAAAATGTCAATGAAAAGAAGTTAAAATAGGGTCATCAAGCTATGGGATATTACATAGTTACATGAAAAGAATAAACATGAATTACATGTATTGACCGGAGATGTGCCCCAAACATATATTTTTGAAGGAAAAAAGGAATTTTCAGAGTGATGTGTAAAGGATGTTTGTATGAGCAAAGAGAAGGGTATGGAAGAGTTCCTCCCAAAACTAATATTGGGTATTTAAAGAGGCTCGGATTGGGAGTAGTTAGGTCATTAAACATTTTATTATGGCTTCTCTTTGACTTGTAATGAAGATTACAGATTACATTTGTAATTACTGAAAGTACATTTAAGTAGAATATAAGTGGTACATATATACATATATTATATACATATATGTAAACATAAATAAGTAAATGCATACATAAATACATAAATAATTCAGATACTAAATAAAATTAGGTAACCTGTGTTTAGGACCAAGGAGTAGAGGAAGGACAGGAAACAAAGTTATTGTTGTGTCCTTTGGGTCAATGCATGGTATATATGATTTCACTTAATTGTCACAACTGAATGAAATTAATATTAGTAGTATCATTTTACAGAGGAGGAAGTGGAAATCCAGGAAGACCAAATGGTTTTCCCTAGCTCATGTAGTTAGTAAGCGGTAGAGCCAGGAATTTAACTCAAGTCTGTCTATCTTCAAAGGCCGTAACTTTCCATGAACCGAATTTTATAACATAATTTCTCTGAAAAGTATAGATTTCTTGCTACATAGCTGATATAGGTATAATTAAATAAACAACATTCATTGCTTGTTTGTTAAATCTCAAGAAGGAAGTCACTGAAAGTAACAATTCTGTGTTTAAAATATAACATTACTTTATTATAGACAGATTTTTTTCACTACCTTGTCTTAAACTTTATATTATCTGAGGAAGAAATGACATTTACCAGTTTTTGCTCTTATAGAATTATTGCTTTAGACTAATATTGTGGTTGTGAAAATAAAGAAGGCCATAGAAAGGAAACAACTACACGCTATTAGGATAGGTGAAGTAGAGTCTTGGTTAAAGGATCATTGTCCATGTCTCAGTTTTTTCAGCTATAAAAAACCACAAACAAAACACAGTGGTCCTTGAACACATAGTTATTCCCAGACATGTTGATGTTATTTTCATGTTGACTCAGCTGGAGTCTGCCACTCATGACACTTGCTTAGTCATACCTCCTTTTCCCATCCCTTTGTAGAATCGTAGGCAGATTCTGGAACATTTGTTTACTTTCTGCTACAAACAGGGTCATTTCATTAATTATTTCTCCCATTAAAGTATTTAAAGGTCCAATCTAGTCTAATATTAAAACTCGAATCTCAGATTCCTTTCCAGTCTTTAACCCGCGGCTGGTTCATCAAACACGTACAATTAAGAGAAAGGCATGATATGCTTTCTTCCTTTGTCCGCAACCTTCCCACTTTGCCTTCTGCATATCCTGGGGTCTGAGCAGGGGGAAGAGTGATTAGATGAGGAGGGGGAGACTCTAATGTCACTGGTGTCAACTATAACTTCTCTCAGCTAAGAGATTAGTTGTCAGGTGGTTCACTCCATACCTCTTACTGCTGCAAAACTTTGGTCCCAACAGGGCGCCTTCTTGAATGGTAACTGAAGCCGAGGCACTTCCCACAGGATCCACTTGGCCGTGGTTACTCACTCATCCTTGCCAGCCAAAAGTGTGTTAACATATGTAGCTCCTCACTGCTGTTCTCTTTCTTCACCCTACCATTGTGCAAGGCCACCGCTGGTCTCCAGTCTTCTGAACTCTAGGGGGAGAAGCAGGCACCAGTCGTGAGTTTCTCATAGAACCTCAAAGAAGGGCTCTTTCACCCCGTCTCCCTCCTTCAGGCCTGGAGCTCAGAGTCTACACTTCCTAAATATCCAGTGAGGGCAATGAGAAACCCTTCTCTGCTTCTCACATGGCCTCTCAACCTCTGTGAGTATTTCTCTTGGGTCCCCGTCACTTAACTTGGAGGAAGGAACCTTTGCAAAGGAAAGTAAATGGAGAAAAGAGGTATAACAGTCCTCCCTTCTCATCTAAAAACCTTTCAATCAATCTCTTCAGTCATCCATTTGAATTCTCTGGACTGGTCTTATATTCACTGTTGGGCATTGATGGGGCTGATGGGTGCTGGGCAGGTCCTGTTTCCTTTGAGCACATTTTGGTAGTAAGCTTCTAGTTCCTCTCTTTAAAATGGGGAGTTACTTCTCATCCATTGTTCTCAGCTTTGGGGGTTTGGCCAACATTCCAAGATGCTGGGAAAACTGCCTTCAACATCCTGTTTTCCAAGAAAATTGCTTTTATTTCACTCAAGATTTTTTTTCAAGAAAAGAGGGCAGAATTTCAAATCCTTCAGCAGGAACAAGCTAAATCATAAAATCACAGACATTTTAGATCTTGGAAATCACTGTCTTCTGATTACCTATGAAGAAAACATGTTCCAGAAAGGATAACTGACTTGCCAAAGTTCATGGCTATAAGAGATAAATAAGAGGTATTTGGGGCTTACCTACAGATTCCTCACTTGATGAAGGCACAGGTAGTAGAAAGTACTTTTTTTTTTTCTTTTTCATCCTATTTTTATTATTGGGAGCAGACAGGGAAGAATATATGACTGAAAAATGTTTTGAGATACCTAGATTATAGTAAAATATATTCATCTGGAATATAATACAAAACCTGAAGCAAGAGGAATTTTTACATATTCTTTATTTTGCTTTAATGAGGAAGGGGTAAGTGATATATAAACAAATTGATGTCAGAAACTTATCCAAAATAGAAGTTTCCAAGGTATGTCATTTCTTGGTGAATACGGTCAATACATATTTTCCCATTTAAAAACTGAAATAATAGGGACATCTGGGTGGCTCAGTTGTTAAGCGTCTACCTTTGGCTCAGGTCATGATCCCAGCCCCAGCGCGGATTGGGCTCCCTGCTTGGCAAGAAGCCTGCTTCTCCCTCTCTCATTCTCCCTGCTTGTGTTCCCTCTCTAGCTGTGTTTCTCTCTGTCAAATAAGTAAATACAATCTTTTTTTAAAAAAAGGAAATAATAAACCTTTATATTTCTGTGTGTGTGTGTGCCACTTACAAAGAGCTTCTACACACATCATCTGAAACTCTATACTGAGAAATGAGGTTATATTAATGACCTTGAAGCAATATGAGTGCCCTTTGAATTATTAAGGGAAGATGAGAATTTGTTCTGTGTCATTTAGTGTTAGGCATACTATTTAGAAAGAATCTTTTCACATATGATATTCGTGGAGGCAAATTCTCCACTAACTAGGACTTACCAGTGACTAAGTACTTCACATTCCCAGCCCTGGTGGGTACAGGTTGCTATTCTGAAGCGTTTGTGACAGACAGATGTTGTTGCAAAGACAAAGTTCCTCAATCCTTTCTTTCACAACACTTGTTATATTCTAGAAATTTATCCTAAGAAAATCAGTGGACAAGGATACAAAGCTGCTTTATAACGCTATTCAATGCAGCACTATCTTCTCATTTTCAATATTAAGGAACAAGGAAATGGTAAAATTACAACTTGTGTGTACTAGAAAGCATTGCATGATATGTGCTGCCCCTGAGAATCTGTTTGCATGAGCTGATAAGACTCCCGTGATCCGTATGAGACCTTTTATCTTTTGGGCTGAAGGAAGGGGAAGATGTTTGGGGGATGGAGATATCCAAGGAGAAGGAGGGAAAAGGAAAAATGAAAATGATATTGGTGACATGGGCTCTGCTCCAACACCCAGGCAGAGAGTCTGGTTTCCAGACTCAGCTGAGAGAGAAGTGAGGGAAAGAAGCTGAAGGCTGTGTTGGTGAAAACTACCAGCCTCTAGGCATCCATGAGACCACTTTGGGATCCAGACAACAAGACTTCAGAAATTTGGGATGAGGCCACTGGCCCAGCATACCCCCAGCCTCTGACTCAGCTCAGATGGAACCTGCAGAGGACAGCTGTGCGCATCCACGTCACGGAGGGCAGTGGCACACATGGAAAGGAGGCTCAAGTGGGGGAGAGGCATGTTCCTAAACTTATGTAAGATCCCATCACCCAGGACCCCTGGAAAAGACTATGACATGTCCTGAAGGGGAGCTGAAGTTCAAGGTGAGCAAGCAGGGGCTAAGATCTTGTGCCTTAATCTGATCAAGGTTTCTCAACTTCGGCACTACTGACAACTGAAGTCAGATCATTCTTTGTTGTGGAAGCCATCCTGTGCGTTGCATGATCTTTGGTAGCATCCCTGCCCTCTACCCACAGGATGCCAGTAATAATCCCTCCCTTAACTTGTGAACAAAAATGTCTCCAGATATTGTTAGATGTCGTCTGGGGATAAATCTCCCCAGGCAGAGACCACCAATCTAATGGAGCTGCGATTGCAATCAAGATTGGTGAAAATCGTAGCCTCGTAACAACGATTACTGTTTTGTTGAGTCTTTACAGTGCCCTAGGCCCTCTTCTGACTGCTTCCTGTTTTTAACTTAGGAATGCTCACAACTCCATGAGGTCGGTGTTGTACTTGTCTTCATTTTATAGATGTGAAAAGGAAAGCACAGAGGAGCAAAGAGACTCTCCCAGGGTCACCTGGTCAAGACCAGAAACTTTGCAACAGTGTTAACAATGGTGGACCTTCTGAGTGACTGGTATTTTTCTTTTCCTTTGTGGGTTTTTAACTTTCAGTATTTTTCAAATATTTTCCAATAAATCACCTTAATAAAAATTATTAAGCAAGTAAGTCAATAAGACCAGTGCTGCAGGACTTCTGGGATGCTGGGTGGTGAACATCTCTTAGGAGAGAGCCCCAGTGGGTCCCCTTCTGCACAATCCCAAGAAAAGATCAATGAGGTCAACATGACTTTAAACTACAACCAAAAAACAAGGTCAGAGTATGTGTTCCCCTAATTGGCTCAGTTCAGTCTTCATCTCTCCTAATCACAATACGAGTGGATTAGTTGTCCATACTCTAAGGCCCGCCAACTGCAGGCACCCAGCTGAGGGAAGGCAAAGGGTAGGCTCTCACCTTCATCAGGCAAACGTCTCCTCTCAGAGTGGTCGCTGGTGCTGTCCCTGGGTCAGAGGGCTGGTGGGTGTGAGTGGAGGGACCTGGAGGCTGAAGCTCCGGGAAACAAAGGCTGAAGCCCATAGGCTTGGATTGCATCCTGTGCCTGGCAAGTGCTGGCTGGTGCAGGCATTCAGGAGTGATTCCAGCAGAGGCTGGGCTGGCATTTGAGTGTTTAGCAGAGCCTGTCTGTCAGTCACTGCTTACGCTCATCCCTTAATGGCTCTTCCCTTGTCATTTGCCTGGTGTCGCTTTTATCTTAAGTGAATTTAACAACGGTGAAAGGTGCCAGTCTGAGCTCCCCAGAGAGGAGCTTTGCCGGAAAAGCAGTTGTAATGAAAGTTTCCCCCATCAAATCACCTCTGCTGCCCCACCTGGGAGAAAGTAACCCCATAGCTCCAGGGGTACCCTGGAGGCCAGACTGAGCCAGTCAGCTCTTCCCACAAACTCAGCAGGCATCCTTAAGGGAAGCCAGCTGACTGCAGGTCTGCAAAACGGAGACATCTTGCAATTGCTTTGTCCTTAATTTCCACACCCAGGAGTATTTCAGGAGGAATTTAATCTCTCTGTTTCTGGTTCATTTACACTTAACTTGTCACAGGATTCTTTCCAAAGAGCCATTTGGTGCCCAAGAGAACTTATGAGCTTTTTAAACATATATCCATCTTAAAAAAAATGTCTTTTGAACTAGCCAGATTCAAGCAATGTCTCAGCTACATATGAATATGAGATGGTTTTAAATTTCAAATACAGTTACGCTCCTAAGAATTTTTCTGTGGGGCAGCCCATCTAACAAATCAATCAATGATAGGTGAAAACAGGCATCAATTTGCCCTCTCAGGATTGGAAGTTGAAGTTGGGGTATGAAATGAGTCAGCAGGAGAGGAGTAGAGTAAGCAAGAAAATAGAGAGAGTGCTGAAAGCATAATAACTCCAACTACCTTGTTTGACCTCTTATTGTATATGACCTCTTACTGTGCTAACCCGTTCGTTGGTTCTTGCAACAACCCTATGGCAATTTTCAGGTTACCAAGAAAGGAGTTCCCCTGTTTTATAGACAAATAAACTTAAGCTTATAAGTTAAATAAAATATTCAGTTGTTGGAAAAGAAAAAATTTCCTCTACCCTTCAAGATTCTTCTAGGTGGTCTAATAATGACAACATATGTTTGGGAGCTTCAGTTAGTAAGGAATTCTAAACAGAATTTGGGCTGTGGTGGTAAATTAGTAAAAATAACAAGTTTTTTGTTTTTTTGTTTTGTTTTGTTTTGTTTTTTTATATAGCCTTCTCAGCTCTGAACACTTTGTCTCTGGTGATAAGGATGTCTCTTTACTTCCTGGTTCAGGGAAGGCACCTTTCACACAGGAGATTTATTTCCTGTTTTCTGAGACAAAGGTGGGTAAGAGAGTTTCTTAGGTAACTTTAAATTCAGAATGATCAATATACCAAAGTGACACATCTGGGACAGCCTCCCCTTGGCCCTCACACAGTTCACACAGGTAATAATGGAGGTATCCAGAATCAAGTTCAACTCCATCTATATCTAAATCAGCAACATTGAAATGAGGAGAATGTGCAAAAAAAGAGGAAAGGGGTATGCAGTAGCCCTACTCTGCCAACATAGTGAAATATAACACCAGAGACTCTTTTCTCTGTTTCCATCCTTATTGACTCAAAAAAGCACTGTGTGGTTAAGGGTGAGTTTGACTGATTTCTACATCTCATCATGCAGACCATGGCAGACCATGGAAGAGCTTCCTTCCAGCTGCAGTCACAGGGCACTATCTTCGACTCACCCAGAAAACTCACTCTGGGACTCTGAGGTACAGCTAGGAAATCTGAGCTTTCTGACCTTTGGGCAAAACCTGATTTTTCTCCTAAAAAGAACTGAAAATAATTTGCTAGGCACTGAGGCCAGTTATTTCTGGGGAAACATGTATTTTTAGGAAAAATTCTTCATATATTCTGGAAATAGAATAACAAGAAACAGGTGTTGGGGGGAGGGGGTGGATGGGTGTGGTGGTGGGTGGGTGTGCGTGCATGCGCACATGTGCATGTGCTCATGCTGCCAGGATATCTGTGGGAGCAGAGGGCAATTTCCAGCTCCATCAGAACCCTAGTGTGTTTATATCTGTTGAGCAGTAGTTTGCTGGAGGGCTTACTTCCCATTCCATTTGGTTCATGAAGTACTGAGGACCTCTGATGGCAAGACTGTTGTACTTGATATTAAACACACCAATAATAAGAAATTATCACATGCATTTATTCTGGTTGTTTTTATTCAACGTCACTGCCTTTGGTGCAATTTTCATAGATGATCCTGGATATCTCCAAGGATTAAGGGCACTCATGGATCCCCTGGTACTTCTTTCTCACCTATTTAAATATGCATGGGTAACTGCACTCACACTTTTCTTTCAATAATGACTTTCCACTAAATTACTAAGTGTAAGACTACCAAAAGATATGATGAAAGTTTTATATAGAGGAAGTCATGGTGTGTAGGGATCCTGGAGGGTCTTGACCACAAGCCCTGCCACTCTAGCTTGTGGGTCTATGCTTGAGGAGACAAAGTTTTAGGGGATGGGAAAATGTGAAATGGAGCCAAGACAGGATTTTCCTGTACCCCTAAGTTCTTTTTGGATGCAAGGCATAGGAGATGACATATCTCCATCCACTCCCTGGAGCTGATGTTGGCAACAGATGTCAGCAAGGACTGAAGAACTATAAGGAGAAGAAAACATGCCAGTTTCAAGAGGGAGCAGCTATTTGAAAGAACTTGGGGGGTGCCTGGGTGGCTCAGTTGGTTGAGCGACTGCCTTCAGCTCAGGTCATGATCCTGGAGACCTGGGATCGAGCCCCGCATCGGGCTGCCTGCTTGGCGGGAAGCCTGCTTCTCCCCCTCTCACTCCCCCTGCTTGTGTTCCCTCTCTCGCTGTGTTTCTCTCTGTCCAATAAATAAAATCTTAAAAAAAAAAAAAGAACTTGGGATAAATAAGTATAGATTTGACCAACCTTCCTCTGCTATGAGCTACTCTGGCATCCATGGTCTACTCCCACGCAACACTGTATTTTATTTGCCATAATTAGGCTCACATTGCCTTTTCCTGTTTCAGGTAGGCTTGTTCTGTTTCCACACAAAGGCTTCTATTCAAAAACTCCCCAAAGTTCCATAGAGTGACCCACAATCCCAGTTTACCTAGAACTAAGAGGGTTCCCAGGACACTGGATCTTCGGTGTAGAATCAATAATGTCCCGGGCAACCTGGGATGAGTAGCTAACCCACTCTAAGTCACACTCAGATGAACAAATGTTGAATTATTCTGCTTCTGTGCCCTCATGTTTTTCTTGCTTGGAATGCCGCCTGCTTTCTACTCATAGAAATGTGCCCATCTGCCAAGGTTCACATCATATTCTAGCTCATGGATGAATCTTTCCCAGGTCCCTCTCTGTGAGAGTCCATTTCCCTTTCCTTTGAATCCTGATAGTTCTGGTGGCCCTGGGGGAGCTGTGGAGTATTTAGGGACATGGGTAGAAGGTGGGTAGGTTGAGTTCTAAACCTCATTATTTAAGTTTTAAATCTGATAAATGCTTCAGTTTTTTCACCTTTAAAAGAGGAATGAAGAGTGAATGAAATTATATATGTAGCCCCTGCCTTGTGGGCAGTCTACTGAAATATGTTTAATGAGGGTTACCACCCTGTGGTTCCCTCATTCAATTAGTATTTCTTGAGCACCTTCCATGTGTCTGTCCCTAGTCCATGAAACAGTGAACCAAACAGGCAAATACTCCAGCCTTTGAAGAACTTAGATGCTAGTGGGTGTGGGAAAGATCATAAAAGGAAACTATAAACTATGGCAGATGGTGGTAAGTGCTAGAAAAATAAAGCAGTGGAGGGAGATTGTGAGTGCTTTATGTCAGGGTGGTCAGAGAGCCTTAAGCAAAAACTTATGCAAGGTAAGGGATTGACCCATGCAGATAGTTTGAGAAAAAAGGTCTCTGGGTAAACATGACACTGAACAAGTACCATGTGCTAAGAGAAGTTCATGCCTAGGGATTTTGGAAAAATATGGTTGGGGCAGAAGGAAAGAGGAATGTGGTAAGGAATGAGATCAGAGAGGCAATGGGGGAGCCATGTAGATGATCGAAGGACTCTGGCTTATATCCTGAGTAATAACTGACACTTAAAATTTAAAGAATCACTCTTGCCACTAGGTTGAGGATAGACTGCAGGTGGGTAAAATCAGAAACTGGGGACCTGTCAGGAGCCTAGAGTGGCAGGAAATGGGGTGAAAGAGGAAGGTGACCTATGTAAGGGTGCAACAGGTCAAGGGTCCGAGATTCTGGCAATTTCTGGAAGGAGAGCCAATGCACCTGCACCTGCCAATAGAGAGGAGTCAGACTTGACCCAGGAATGGCTCTACAACTTTTGTCTACAGAAGGATAGAGTTACTTTCAACTGGGATGAGGAAGACAGGGGGATGCAAAGGCTGGGAATAAAGACCAGAAGTTGGGGGCGCCTGGGTGGGTCAGTTGGTTAAGAGACTGCCTTCAGCTCAGGTCATGATCCTGGAGACCCAGGATCGAGCCCCACACATCAGGCTCCCTGCTCGGCGGGAAGCCTGCTTCTCCCTCTATCACTCCCCCTGCTTGTGTTCCCTCTCTGGCTGTGTTTCTCTCTGTCAAATAAATAAAATTAAAAAAAAAAAAACAGAAGTGGAACTTTGGACACGGTGAGTGTGTGGCATCTATTAAACATCCACATGGAGAAGCAGAGCCATTTTATACAGGTAAGTTTTCTTTTCCATCTGATCTCATGGGTTTTTGGAGTGGTTCAGGGGAGAATGGAGATTATTGGAGTGGGGAATAATTAGTGCTTCTTTCTTAAGTCTTCCTAGATATTACAAGCACTTTTTAACTAGAAGGTCAGATCTATCATCTTATATCATTTTATGGACCTCCTTTAGTCCTGAGAACAGTGCTAGGCACAGTAAGTACGTGGTTTGTATTGAATAGTGCCAACACAAACTGCAGAACAGGAATTTGGGGTACTGTGAGCTCTTTTGGAACAGATCTTATGCCTCATGATCTTAAGCCCTTTGCATAAAAGAACTTGGTCCTCCATGTGGAAGCTTTCTGAAAGCACCTAGCACATTCCATAGGCCTCTGTGAAACCTTAGTTGAGTACCCAGGCAGGTGATACTTGGTGACAGAGGCATCAACTCTTGCAGATTCTCAGAAACCAGAGAATAAAAGGTAGAAGATGGATGGCCTTTGCCTCTGAAACAGCTGGTGCTGTTCCTGCATGTGCATGGCCAGTTGATTTAGAGATTTGTGAAGAGAGCCTCTGGGCCCCTCGCTCCTGCCAACTGAACTACCCCTGGCAATGATAGAATTATCATTCTCTTCCAGGTGCTGCAGGACCGGTGCCCTGGAGCTGGAGGATGAAATACACTTGCTCCTGGAGGAAACTACAGGCATAACCTGGTCCCAGCCCTGGAGCTGAAGGTTGCCCTGCTCCAGGTGGTGACCGGAGTCAAGTCAACAGCATGCATCGACCCCGATTCCCAAGGGAGCTGCCAGAGACTTGTTGGTGTTGAAAGACTCAACATTTGTCTCAATACGTCTGGAGGCAGAAGTGGGCACCATGGCCCAAATCAATCCAAATGATCCATATTCCAGAAACTAAAATTATATTCCTCTGATCATGAATGATGAGGCCAACCTTGGCAGGTATTTCTTATACCAACTCATCTTCCAGGGGCCAGGTTTCCCCTTCTCCTCCAAAATGAATGTTCTATGAAAGGGTTTCCATATCAAATAAGTTTGGGGAACTCTGAGGGAAATGGGTTTCTTTGTGCAAGATTTCTCAAAACTTTCAACAGGCTAATACCCACTGAAGGTTTTCAAAGAGGAAGAATGCAATAATGAGTACAAGGACCTCTTTTCCTGAAGCATCTATTAGGGCAAGTGTTGCTCTAATCTCACTTAGGGAAATGCTTCCTCAGGCTAACATTGAAAGGGTTTGGATTCTCTGAGACCAAATAATGCTTGGGGAAGAACCTCGGGAGGATGCTGAGGAATTGTTTTTCAAGTGCTGCCAGGATTTGAAAAGAAAAGCAGGAAGGAGAAGAAATCAGCTCAAGGATACAAGGAGCAAGTTGATTCTCCTGCCTTGGGAGCTTCTGGCTGAGGCGTTCAGTGCTATTCCTTCAAAAGCTGTGACAGGGTGTTGGCTCTAAGACCTGGTGGGCACTGTGTCATGTTAGTGGGAGGAAAAGTCTGAGGAATTCTACTCAGTGCTGCTTTGAAGGGAGGAGGAAGGGCCTATCAGAATTTAAAGACACAAAAGGCTTCACTTAAATGCAATCACAGTTGTGATTTGCAATGACTGAAAGTTCTCACAATTTTCCCCGCTGTGCTTCGATGGCCCCTAACAGCCTTCTATCTCCAGCAATGGCCCATGAGCTCAGAGCTCATCCCACCCAGCCAAGCCCAGTGTCATTTCCTCCCTCGAGCAGCTTCTTTAACTTACAGACCCAGGGGCCTTGCCTGCTCCTCGCCTCCTCCCTTAGTTGGCTGACTTCAGCCTTCGCCTCCTTGACAGTGTATGTCCCCTCTAGGGATCTTAACACCAATTGTCTACTTTCAGACCAGTATGTGGGACTTGTGGTTAATCGTAAAATGCTTCTTAAGGGCATTAAGATTGTCTATTTTATGAAATACTGTCTAAGGAGAAAAGCACCGGTGGGTGAGCAAACAATTTGCTCCACTTTAGGATCCTTCCGAATGCCTTCTTCTTCTAACTTTAAATCTTACTCCTTAAACTCTGGACACACCAGCCCTTTCTAATCAGCCATACATTCTTGCAAGAAAATGAGTGCTTAAGACTTAAAATTCAGAGGACACCTGAACATTTTTGGCCACCCAAAAGCTCCCACACTGTCATTTACCTGGAATGGTTCTGTTCTCATCTGCATGCACATGACTAAGTGGATATTAATTTCCACCGTCTGCAGGAGGTGGCAACTGACAGTTTATTTGAGACTAAGGCCCAAGAAAGGGCTGTAATATTGGCAATTCATATATTCACCACTTATGCAATGGGACAGAATGTGGTGGGAAATAGGCGCTAGTTTTGGAATTAAATTAGGATCTCAGTGTGGATTCTGCCACATGCAGCCTTAATGTCTCTGAACCTCAATATAATGTCAATTATTGTGAGAACAGGATGAAATAGCATGTACAAAGCTCCCGCGCATTACTTACTTAGAATAGGTGTTCAACAACGGCGACCTTCAATTATTATTTCTGGGCATCCAAGACACTACTAGTTTGAGAGCTAGGTTGGGTGTTGCAACCTCTATATTTATTCCACATTTGAGTCCAGATTCCATGTTCCTACTTCCACAATCACCTCCAAGCCCCTTGCCATATTACAGATTTCTTGCACTATTTGAAAAGATTCTGATTTAGCGGAGTTTGAGCAGGACCTGGGAATCTGTATTCTGTAAATGCGTCACCTCTGACTCTAATGATCAAACCGAGACTTGAAAGAACTGCTTATAGAGACAGGTGTATTTCACCACTAAATTTGTAATTCTTAATTATGTGGTGATAATGAAGTCGCTGCTTCAATGATTACGTGGAGAAGCATTTTCTCCATCTGAATAAACATACTAGCATTCCCCTTCAGCCAACCAGAATACAAAAAAATGGGGGTGGAAGAGGTGAATGTTCTTGAAAAGTGTCCAGGTAATCCTTCTAATGTGAACCAGTGCATCAGGGCTGTCTTGGAGCTTGAAGTCCAGTGGGATGCCAGCATCTGCCATTTCTGGCACCATCCAGCTGCCCTGTGGCTGGGGTTTTAGAGGCCACCATCCCTAACTTGAGTCCAGTTTAAGACAATGACAAAATGACCTTCCAGAAAGCAATTCAGTACTGGGAGAGGAAGTCACTCAGATATCCCCTATGCACCTAGCTACATAAACTAATCCCAAAGAGAGGATTTGTTCCAGAAGTGACTTTGTGAGATGTTGCAAGTCAACAACAATCAGAAATAGCGAATTACTCCGAGGGTCAGAGGCAGGTGCAGACTCCACCATGACAGATACTTGGTAGGTGCCTCTTTCTCCTGAGAGTAGCCCTCCCGAGTTTGAGGGACTTGGAAGCTAGAAATAGGTACTAGCCAGAGGTGTGTTTACTGGGAATGGGACAGGGGAAGAGAGAGTGGAGAAGGGGGATTGAAGAGAAGAGCACCTTCTTTTTTTTTTTTATTGTTACTAAAATTTTTTTCCCAGTGTTCCAAGATTCATTCCCCGTTCCTCACACCCAGTGCTCCACGCTTTAGGTGTCCCCAGTACCCACCACCAGGCTCTCCCATCCCTCCACCCCCCTCCCTCCAAGTTCCTCAGTTTGTTTTTGTGTCCAAAGTCTCTGTTATTTCGTTTCCCTCCCTGGATTACCCTAGTTCCCATTTACTTACCTTCTCCCACTGTCCTCCAGTTTACCCCTCATG
>PITA01012771.1:0-60397 GCA_004023965.1 Spilogale gracilis | reverse complement strand
CTTTTCTTTCTTCACTAACAGAGAATTCCACAGAAATTGCATTTCATAAACCAAATTAAGTACATCAGTATTATGCTGTATTTGGGTTTCCTAACATCTCTTGCATGTGGCATTGTCCCATGTTCCCATTTTTTACTCAGTTGGAGACACATTGGTCTGGTGTTGGGCCCTGGAATGAGGAAGGAGGAGTGGGAGGAAGATAAGTGGTATCCCATTCTCTCCCACTCCCTGATTTTGGCAGGCCAGTAAGCCCAGCCGTCTCCCCACACACATATTCTTGGTCTGGCTCTGAATGCCCGGCATTCTCAAGGCCAGAATGTCATGCATTTGCGTCCTGTCTGTTGCACAAGAGAGCAACCACAGCCTTAAGCCCTGGAGGAGAAACTTCTGACTCTCCTTGGTCACCCCCAGGAGACTCATCTTCTAAAACGAAGGGCAGCAGGATGCCAGACTCATATCGGGGTTGGCTGCGACTTCTCAAACCAATGCTTAGAAAATGCTAAATAAGGTACCAACAATCTATTTTGTGGTTTGAACTGGGGTGCCATGAGATGCCTGGTAAGCCCCAGCTTTGGCAGTCCCTCAGCGAAGAGCAGTGCTCTGTGCCCCACTGTTTCCAAAGCCAACTCCACTCTGGACTCCTCAGTTACATGAGTTGACAGCATGTCTTTTTAACTTCTGTAAACTTGATGAGGATTTCTGATGCTCAGTCCTGTCAGAGTCCTGCCTGATATGATCACCCAAGAGTCCCTCTGATAGGCAAATACAGTAATTGCTGTTCACCTCACCACACTGGGGGGGGAAAGGTAATTTCTAGGTAAGTAGGGATTCAGCTACTCCTGCTCACAGCCCTTACTTTCTGAATCATTCTTATTCTAAAATAGTATTCATGGGATTCAAAAATCAGAACTATATAAAAAGGGACTCTGAAAAGCCTTTGTAGTCTTCCTTTATCCACATTTACTCAATGCATGGCTCTTCTGGCAGATACCCACTTTTTATGAAAATACAAGCCGAAACACCTTTAAAAATCTTTCCCTTTTAACTTCTACCCTAAGTGTCACATATTATACTGACATCTTTGAGCCTGCCTTTGACTAAGCAGCATGTCTTGGAGAAGCTTCCTTATCAATATATAGAGAACTTTCTCATTTTTTTTGGTTTGTTCTGTTATATCTGTATAGTATTCTGTTTTGCACTGTGCCACTGTTTATGGAACAAGTCCCCTATCTGATGACCAATTTGTGTGGTTTCCAAACGGCTGCAATTTTAGATGAATGACCTTGTATATACATCATTTCACACACATGCAAGGAAATCTTTGCAGTTTATGGATTCCCATAAGCAGGAATGCTGGGACAGATGGGAACTGCATCTGAAATCTCACAAATCCTGTCATCTTGCCTTCGGAACCTTTTTACTTGATCATTTTTTGTTGGAAAAATCTTTCCAACTATTTTACCCTTTCTTCTAAACTGAGGGTGCTGGCTATAAATTTATCTTTTCTGGGATGCCTGGGTGGTTCAGTTGGTTAGACATATGCCTTCCACTCAGGTTATGATCCTGGAGTCCTGGGATCCAGTCCCGCATTGGGCTCCTTGCTCAGCTTCTCTATCTGACAAATAAGTAAAATCTTTAAAAAATAAATTAAAAAATAAATTCACCTTTTCTTGGTGAGTCATTCATTCATCGATAGGCACAGATATGCATTCTCTGGTAGGTGGTGTAGGACAGATGCAGGCTAACTGTGTCACTGTTCTATGAACACTCTCCTTCTTTGCCCCCCCCCTTTAAAAAAAGATTTTATTTATTTGAGAAAAAAGAGAGTGACAGAGAAAGATAACAAGCAGGGGGGGAAAGGAGAGGTAGAAGCAGGCTCCCCACTGACCAGGGAACCCGATGGAACTCGATCCCAGGACACCAGGATCATGACCTGAGCTGAAGGCAGAAGCTCAACTGGCTGACCCACCCGGACGCCCCTTTTCCCCCCTTTTTTATTTAAGCACTGAAGGCAGAGGGGCAAGGCTGCTTCCCTCTCTGTGGATAGCAGAACTCCACTGTCTCCTCTCTCCTTTTTCTCTTTCTCTTTTCTCTCTCTCTTTCTTCTGAGAACATTTTGCTTTTATACACTTCAATCATCAACCTCAATATCCTCTTGCCCCTTTCTGGCCACCTGACCCATGACAAAACACCAGGGGGAATTCACAAATACTTTGGTCCTCTCTGACCTTGTAGCTTGGTGGTCACTGTAGAATGACCCGGTAAGTGGGGGACCCCAGCCATGCAGGAGCCACAGAGGGGTGAGGGTAGAAAACTCCTGCTTTGAGAAACTTAAAAAAACTTATTTAGAAATAAAACTTTTAATTTTGTTTAAATATACCTTTTATGGCATTTTAAAAATTTGTAAACTTTTTATTTTTTAAAGATTTATTTATTTGGCAGAGAGAAACACAGCCAGAGAGGGAACACAAGCAGGGAGAGTGAGAGAGGGAGAAGCAGGCTTCCCGCTGAACAGGGAGCCCAATGTGGGACTCGATCCCTGGTCTCTGGGATCATGCCCTGAGCCGAAGGCAGTCACTTAACCAACTGAGCCACCCAGGTGCCCCAAAAATTTGTAAACTTTTTAGAGCAGTTTAGGTTCACAGGAAAATTGAGAAGCAAGTACAGGGCTCCCCTCAACAAGCACAGCATCCCTCACTCCCTGCAGCTGACCCAGAGTGGGGTTTTTGTTACAATTGATGGAGCCATACTAATACACCATTATCACCCATAGTCCATAGATTACATTAGGGTTTACTTGTGGGGGTATGGTATGTATTATATGAATTTGGACAAATGTATGATGGCATGTGTCTATTATTGTAGGATCATACAAAATGGCTTCGCTGTCCTAGAGGTCCAGTTGTCATTTTGAAAGAGAAAACCTTCTTTGGAATTACCTATAGAGAGGCAGCCTAGTTATTTTCAGTACCAGGTACTAGGGACGTTTGCTTAACCACCAAGGGCATCCCTCTACCTGCTTGCATTGTTACTCAGATTCTGTTAATATTGGTTGAGCATCTAACCAAACTGGAGGTACTGAGAGAAGGGAATTTCACCAGTTAGCCTCATTTTACCACTGAGGAGATTATCGCAGTCATGTTGTCACCAGGTAGCTGGTGATGGTGTTAGGACCTGCCCCAGGGCTGTACCTCTGGCAGTCAACCTTTTCCCTCAGGACGATGTGATTATCAACCATTCTCATGCGATTATGGATGAATTTGTCTGCTTTTCCAGTCATATAATACAATGCCTTAAGGAGTCAAGTCCCTAAGCTGGCAGGTTTAGAAGAATTTGTGAAATGTCTGTGTTGCTTCAAAAGAGCGGTTCCTAGTTGAGCTCTGCATTTAAGACTTGGGAAGGAGCGGGTAGGTCATGGGAATCAGAAGTAGAATATAATAGAGGGAAACTTGTATGCCACCCCCAGTTTTTGGTGAGAGTGTGAAATGAATTCTTCTTCTTTTTAAAATGTTCAGTTAGCCATTTATGGTACGTAATCAGTCCTCTTCCGCACCATCCATGATCCCTGAGGAGGAGCACAGATATGGCCAAGGATTCCTTTGGAGAGCGGAGCTTAGGGAGGGAGCTTTCAGTGTGATTAAGGTTCTGGTGGCTGTGAGGTGTGTTTTCTTAGGACTTTCAACTCTTACCTTTTGCTTCTGGTTGGTGCAGTAATACCTTCTTAGGGTTGTCTTCTGTTTGGAAATATCTGCTCTCTACTTCCCAAGAGAGAAGTCATGGTGGGTTCCAGAGGCTGCCCCCAGGCTGGGAAGACACCAGCAGGAATTCATTGGGTTTGGAGCACGCCATAGAGTTCTCTGAGTCTCTGACAGTAGCAGGAAGCAGTGATGGTCCCAGGACTTGGGGTCCTGGGTTCCATGTCTCTTGCCTATCAAGCTGACTTTAGCACCAGTGATAGGAATGACTGCAAGACCAATTTCACCTCCTTGAACAATCCTTTTGCTCAGGGTCAGCCCAGAGTAGCAAGTTCCAGGGACCACCCAAGACATCTGATTTAAGGCGAAGAGTGATTGATGTATTTAGAGCGGCCCAGTGATTTGACATCTGCTAACATAACCTTTAACACGTGCATTAAAATGAATACTGAGCTTAGTTCAGTCTGTCATTTCCTCTTAATACTTGAAAAGCCACAGTTTTGTTTGAAAGTTCCCTCAAAAGGCTCTGGAGGGTGAATTTATTCTTCCGCTTGACTGCACTTGGAACCCTCAAGTAAGAGCCACCTTGAAATTGAAACTAAGAGAATTCCAGATTTCTCTGGCCAAGAGAAGCAGCAAAGGTATGTTCTGAGGTTTATTAAATAATTAACTAGTTGTTGACATATTGGGGGAGAGGGAAAAAAAAAGCTGAGGTGTTGGCAAATGTGAATAGAGGTTAGTAAGGATATTGGGTCATGTGGCATATAAAATGAGTAGAACATATTCGTGTTCAGGGACCTTTGGCTCAGACCAAGCCAGGGAATGTATTCTCTCAGTTAGGTAGGTCTTTGCGTGATATATCATTGTTTTGACTGCCTAAATGCCCATGGTCAAATGTGATCCAGCAAATCCCAAAGATCCATTGGCTGCTGGGAGGGGACATAGCTATGACTTCAGGGGAAGAAAATGGGGAGAAAACAAAACCCAGAATTACTTGACCATTTTGATTTCCCATCTGCAATTGATTTGGATGGAAGATTGGAGCAGGTTTCTTATTAATTGTTCTGAGACTAACAATTCAGACCTTCAGAAAGGAAGGATGTTCTCAATTTGGTGATACCTTTGATCAGTATCCCTCAAATATCAGCCATCTGTGTGTCTCCTTTGTAATTTTTGTCATGCTATTACAGCGATTTACTCAACACTATTTAGTGACTCACTGTACGACTTAACTATTTTTATTTTAAGGAGAAACTTCCCCCACTGCTTCTCCTGGACTGCCTAGTGTGATAAATGCTTATAACCCCCACTCAGTCCCTAAGAGTAGAAATTTGCAAACCATATCCTGGGCTGCTCACTCTGCTCCTACCCCACCTCATGTTCTATTAACTTTATCTCTTATGTACAGGGTGAACAGATAGTTCACCCAAACCGAAGGTATTTGGGGAAACAAAAGTGATACTATTGGTAACTGTACTTAGAACAAATTGGATCTGTCTGAAGCAAATGGGAATGTGTGGTTAACCCATTTTTATGGTCTTGAATCCTCTTCCTTCTCTCCATTTCCACCATCACTACCTTAGTGCAGGCTTTCATAATCATTTTCTTGGACTAGTGCAGTAGCTCACTATTTCCTTGATTTCAGTCTCGATCATTTATAACACATTGCACATACACATTTGAGATATCACTCTCTTAAGATCCTTCAGTGGCTCCCCATAACTTCAGGATAAATTTCAAATTTCTTAGTATGGTCTATGAGGCTCTTTATAGATCTGGTTCCTTTTTATTTTTTCCAGCCTGTGAACTCATTTATTTATTCATTTGTCAACATTTATTGAGAGTTACTCTGGGTTGGCACAATGCTACTCTCTGGAATGTAACAATAAATAAAATGGGTTTCTGTCCTCAGGGTATTTACAGTGAAATGGTGAAACAACCAAGGGAATACTACGGTAAAACACACTATGGTAAGCACTGCACTCCCTGATCTCATTACTCCAAGTGCAGTTTGCGGACCAGTAGCATGTGCGTCATCCAGAAGCTTGACAGAAATACAGAATCTTAGGACCCTGCCCCAAACCCACTAAATCCAAATCTGCACTTTTAACAAGATGCCAAAGTGATTGGAAAGTATGCCAGTTTACAAAGCCTGGTCTGTGGGACCAGTTGAAGCATCTGGGTCAGATTCCCAGGGACAATCATGCCTGGAGGGGGACTTAGAGCAGGAGACAGTTTGCTAAATGAAGGCAAAGTGGGAAAAGACACACAGTGGAAAGATTCTCCGGTGCTGCGGCACACGTGCAAGAGAGAATATGTGTTTGGTGGGAATTCCAAGTTGTTCAGAATTTTGGGAACACAGGTTGCAGGTCGGAGCCTCAGCTAACTCAGAGATACACTTATTCAAAGAAAAAAAAATCAATTTCAGCATCTCCATTTCTACTTTGAGCCCATCTAGAAACAGTGATTTAGAAGAAACACTTTGAGTTACAGAGATAGCAGAATAGACATTACCAGAGAGCTAGAGGGAGAGGAGAATGGGGAGTTACTGTTTAATGGGTACAGAGTTTCTATTTGAAATGATGGAAAAGTTACCGGAAATGGATAGTGGTGATAAGTGGTACAACATTGTGAATATATTTAATGTCACTGAAATGTACATTTACAAATGGTGAAAGTGGCAATCTTTATGTTGTATATTTTACCACAATTTTTTTAAAAGTGAGTATTTTGGAGTCAAAGAAGACATTTTTCAAGTTCTAGCTTTGCCGTATTCTTGCCACGACACTACAGGCAAATCAGGTAACTTCTTGGGAACTCAAAGTCTTCATTTATAAGATGGGATTAATGATGGTATCTGCGTCATAGACTTGTCGTGAGGATTCATTAGAGCAATGTCTGTAAAGCACTGGCAGCTTGTTGGATTATCTTTATGCCCAAACTTGAAAAGCACATTCTTAGTACAATGCCAGGGATAGCCAGAACTCTGCATTGCAGGTAGAATTACTCCTTTCCTCTCTCTTTGATGGTGGCAGTGGTTTCCAATTCTGGCTGGACATTAGAATCACCTGGAGAGTGTTATCAAACCCCATTGCTTGGAAATGGGGCAGAAGCATCATTATTCCAGGTGGTTCCAATGTGGAGCCAAGGCTGAGAAACTGAAATAGCAGTGGGTCACAAACTTGAGTGTGTATCAGGATCATCTGGGGTATTATTAAAATAATTCCTGGGCTCCACCCCAGAGTTTCAAGTTTAGTAGGTACAGACCAACCCTTCACTTTATACCATCATCAGTCTACTGGCCCTTTCCTTTTGTTCCACCTGCTATCCAACCTCTTCCAGGTCCATTACTCTACTGAGGTTTTTCTTGAAAACATTTGCCAATACCTTTTTCATGCCAATATTCTCAATATTCACCAACCCATTCTAGCTTTAGATACAATTCACTGCGTGTCAAAATTCTCCACCTTTGAATTCAGAGCCATACTCCGTTTTCTTCTTTCCTTCTCCTTCCCCAACTTAGAAGTAGGGATTCCCACGTGAGACTCCCATAACCATATGCTTGGGTCTCTATACTTATCCCTTAAAAATAACAGTCTTTGAAATGAGATAGATATGGGTTCATACCTTGTACTTGGGCAATTCACTTGAAATATGAGCCTCATTGTTCTTTCTGGTGAGTCATGGGTAATGATAGTAATGCCTCTGTAATAATACATCCCTAGCACATAACACCCAACTCTTAGTTACTATTGTGTTTCACCTTTGAGAACATGGTAAAAATATTGAAGAGAACTCCAGGAGCAGTGGGACTAACCCGTGGGACACAGAGGGCACAACCAGTGATTTACCAAATCAGGATTTACCAAAAGGTAAGGTAAACCAGGATTTACCAAGGACTTTCGAGGTGGCCTGGGAAGACAGGGAGGTGAAGATGGGATTTGACAAAAGGAATGACCAAGAGATTCCCTGTGACAACATTAAAATGTGAGTCTATGCTATTGTCCATGCATAGGAAGCATGTTATTAATGGTGCTAGGATGGGTTATGGAATGGTCCCAGAGGAAACCCACAAGGGAATTTCAACCCCATTAATGTGGAATTCAGTCCCTTTGGCAGAAACACGATGATAAAGAACCTGTTACAATCTGCACCATTTATTATAATTGTGTGCAAAACATGACCACGGGGTGTTCCACAGAGCTCTTGTTACAAGATGAGGTCTCTGAGTGCTGTTTCCCGTTGTCGATGTTATTCAGCAGGATGGCTCACATGTTGAAATTTGAAACTCCTTGGGTGAAGAATCCCTCTGCAGGCTGTACCAGATGTTGCTTGTGTAGCTCCCCAAGCACAGAGAGATGAGTTAATCCTTGAATTATTCTGAACTTGCATCAAACTCAGAGGCTTTGATCCAGTGAGCCATGGCAATAAAAAACAAGGCTATCAGAAGAACTGTGGGTGGTAGTTCTGTCTCTGAGAGAGGAACAGGGCCACTGGCTGACGGCTGCATTCCAGAAGGCCTCCAGATGTGGAGAGCCATGAGCAGAGGGCCTTGCTTAGTGTGATGTTGTGAAAAATCCTGCACTTGAAACACATGTGGTCATAAACAAAAACTTCCTCACACTTTAAAGACCCTGCCGAAGTATCACCCTTTCCAAGCCACTTCCCCTGAATGTTCCAGGCCTCACTGACCCCACTTACCTTTTTTTAGCCTCATCATTCATAGTGCACAGCTTGACACTTGGTCATTCTCCAAATACACAGTCTTCTCTCCCTAGTTATATAGCAAGTTCCTAGAGGTCCCTAACCAAGTATATTTTATGTTTCTTTGTATCTCTGAATGCCTAGCACTCTTGGAGGCATCATGGCCATCTTTTTATCCCTAAAATCTAACACAGTATCAAGCACCTAGTGGACACTCAGTAAATGAGTAAATAGGTGCTTATTAAATGAGTGGAATTGATTGATAGCTGAGTGGAGTTGGCATGAAAAAATAAGTAAGACAAGATGCTATAGGCATTTCCCGTTCTGTTTGCCCAGCATTGGACCCTACCCCCTTCTTCCAGAAGCATCCTCTCCCTCATCCCTATCTTTGTGGTTCCCACAGGATCTGCCATGTTGTTTCATGACTCTCTGGAGTTTACCTGACTCCAAGTGTTTCCGTGAGTCCTTCTGTGGGACTTTTCGACTTGGAACCAGAAAGAATGTTAAGATGGTTTTTTTTTTTCTCCCCATCCAGTGACCAAAGCTATTAAATATACTGTTAAGTTAGGGAGCTATTGGCCCCCATGTTTTTCATCACTTGAAGAAAGCTGATCATTAGCTAGAATGAAGAATGAAACTAATGAAGAGAGTGAATGGAGCACAGAGACAAGAAGAATAAAAAAGAACCCTGATGGTTTTGAGCTACTGGTTTCAACAGCCCCAGGCACATTCTTTTTGGGTTCAAAGACATCACATTATCCCTTATAACAACCCTCTCCTTCGTTTAAATGAGTTTGAGTTAAGTCTCTCTGTCACTTGTAACCATATAAGTCTTAACTAATACAGAAATCCCTGCTTAGTGGTAGACACTTTATAAAAAAGAATGGATGAATAAAATCACACTATGCCAAATGATGAAGTTTTACAAACGAGAATTTTTTTTTTAAACTTCCCATTCTTATTTGTGGTTTTGATAAATAGCTCTTTGACACCTGCCTTCCTGCCACTGCCCCCCGGGGGTAGCACAGTTCTGAGTGTAGAGAAGGCACATCAAATACACAGCAGCTACAGTTTCTGGTAAGTTGATTCTTCATTTCTCACTTCCAATGATTTTTTAATCTCTGTGTGCATGGGTTGAGAATCTCAGATGCGTGGGGCTACAATGCCAGCTGTGCGTGATGGAAGACATTTGTAACAACTCTGCAAAGTTCACGTAGAGTGATGGGTTTTGAATAGCCTGAACACAAAAGGATGGTCCTCATGAGCAAAGGGAAGGAGTCTTTGAAGAGCTCCATGAGACAAGATGGTATGAGAGACCTACTGGTGTCCACATTTTCTGAATTTCAAATTTAGGCACATGTCCCAGTGTGTCTGAGGGAAATTTGTGGGAACAATGGGACAGCTTATTTGATGTTGGGTCACTGAATCAGTATCTCTGGTCACCATATTTGTAGTTGATCTGTAGCATCAAACCTTTCTTTAGACAGGCTGGTCTACTTGCTCCCACTCAAATGGCTATGTGTGTTTCATCCTTAGCACATTTTCTCAGAAAACCTCTGGTGCCACATACTTCTTCCTGCCTTACTTCATCTCCTTCCATTCATATCACACCCATCCCCTAAGTCCAGATATCTTATCTCCTCCAGAAGTGACCCTTCTATCTAACCTGCCACACACAACGTTTTGTCATTCTAAGAATGGCAAGTATCGCCTCCTATCCACACTCCTTTTCCCATGAAAAGTATCCCTAATTGATTTTGGTACTCCTTCCCTTCAAGGTTGGCAAGGACTTCAGAATTCTTCTCGAAACAGAATCTGAGGCAGCCAGTAAAGGCCCTGGGGTTGGAAAGTGTCATGAAACCTAGTTGCCATCTCTGATCCATTCCCTTATATTGTTATTTGAAGATTTGGGATGTGCTATTTCCTTTCTTCAACTGAGCTATTAAGTCCTTGGTGATAACAACAACAATATCAATAATCATAACAGCAACAACAATAACAGCAGCAAATATTCTTTGAATACTTACATGTGCTGGCACTGTGCTAGACATTTTAATCCTCATTGCAATCCTGTGAAGGTATTAGTATAATGTGTTTTATAGATGGGAAGTCTAAGTCTTATATGTATTTATTAAATTGATTTTAAATAAAAATTATATTTACAGTATATAACATGATTATTTGATACACATATCTATAGTGAAATGATTACTGCCTTCAAGCTAATTAACATATCTTCTCCCCACATAATTATTCATAAGTATCTTTTTTTGTTATTGCTGTGATGAGAGCACCTGAAATCTATTCTCTTTGCAAATTTCTAGAGTATTCATTATAGCATTATTAAATATAGTCACCATGCTGTACATTAGATCTCTATATTTATGCATATAACTGCAAATTTGTACCATTTGACCAACATCTCCCCATTTCTTCCACCTCCCTTCCCTGGCAACTACCATTCTACTCTTTGCTTCTATGTATTCAATATTTTTGTAAATAACATCAGGGTTTTCTTTCTGTGTGTAGCTTATTTCAATTAGCATAATTTCTTCTGGATTCATCAATATTCTTGTAAATGTCAACATTATCTTTTGAAAGGCTGGACAATATTCATATATATATATATATATATATGGGAACACACACACATAATTTCTTAGTCCATTCACCTGTTGATAGACACTTAGATTGTTTCCATATCTTGAGTCTTAAAGATAATAAGTAACTTGTCCAAATATACACAGCCAGAATATGACTTGATGCCCAAATCTTTGCTCTTAACCAATGTGGTGTGTTGTTGCCCTTCTTTGTATTGTCCAATTAGCACAAAGCCGTGTGCATAAGTATCTGTTGAATATTGGGGTTCTTTGAATATAGGGTTTTTATAAAACAAGAAAGTTCTTAACAAGAGATATAGAGAAATTGAATTGAAAATACCAGAAGTAAATTCTCTACCAAGAGTTGGAGCACACTTGAAAGGAGACTACTTCACTTTCCCAGTACCCTTGACTAAAGGCAGTGCCATTCCCCATTCCTCAAATAAGCACACTTTATGCAAACAGAAATGCTAAAGATCCGCTCTAAGGAGAGGGGCTCTCTGGTGAGGAAGCAGCTTTGGAAGCTTGAGAGCCTCCCAATGGATCCTCACGGGAGCTCTGCTACCCATCCAGTCACTGGCACCTCCCTGGGACTCTGTCTTCAAATTTGTAGAATAATTCATTTAGACTCATTTATCACTACACAAATGTGTTTCCTGGAATATTGGCCCTACAAGAAATTTGTTTTGTTTTTTTTGTTTTTTTTTTTAAAGATTTTATTTATTTGACAGCGAGAAACACAGCGAGAGAGGGAACACAAGCAGAGGGAGCGAGAGAGGGAGAAGCAGGCTTCCCGCCAAGCAGGGAGCCCGATGTGGGACTTGATCCCGGGTCTCCGGGATCATGACCTGAGCCGAAGGCAGTCGCCCAACCAACTGAGCCACCCAGGCGTCCCCCTACAAGAAATTTGTATAAATTGTAGTTGTTCTGTCAAGAGCTAATGGGAAATTGCATTTCCCCTTCAGTGATACATAATCCATATTAAAGGATCTGAGTAGGCCAGCAGAAAGAACCTGCTTATTTAATGTTTACTTAATGTGTATTTAACTCAGCATTTCCTGGCCCTCTTTGGTTTCACACAATAGCTGCTAAAATCGCAGAGCTAATACTCACACTTAGGTAAATAACAATTGGCTAAATATTTTCTAAAGATCCTAACATCCTATAAATTTATGAAATAATGTTACTTGACAATAAACTGCCCTCGGTGAATTAAAGGTGGAATCACAGTTTCAAGTTTTTGAAATTTGTCAGAAAAGTTGAAACGTTGTGAAGATGACCTCTATGGGGTTTAGCAGTTTATACTGCCCTGTGATTTTCCTGAAGTGGACAATAGGGGGCACTAGAGGATTGCAGTAACGGCCACCCCGCCAGCAATGCCACAAGAAAGGGCCAACTGAAGTTGTCGCAACTAGCCCCAATCCTCTCCCTTTTGGGTCTTTCTCTCTGTGTGTCTCTGTCTCTCTCTCTCCCCTTTAGAGGAAATACTGGGATTGAATCAGGATAAATAAGACTGTATATGTGCCCTTACCTTTAGAGATAGAAATCATATAAAGCAACTCTTTCAACGGCTTGTCAGTGGTTGTGTTCATTTTGGGGGCAATTATACTTGACAGTGGAATTTACTGGATGAAACATAGAGCCTCTGAGTGGAAAAAGGAATTCTTTCCTTTACCAACTCTCTCATTTTAAAATAAAAAATATATATAGGTGAAGAAAAGAATAAATTTTGTTAGGATGTAAGTAAGTTCTTTTTAATTTATATTTTTTCTCTAAATTTGCTGTAAGGCTTACTCAGTAAGACTTTTTCATGCTGTGCAGACCATAACTTTGGGGCAAAATGGAGATACATAACTTTTTTCCGTTCATTTTTGTCATTTTCCTGTGAAGTAGAACAAGGCAGGCAGGCCTCCCTAACCCATGCAAACACAAAGATTGGAGTGACCTGTTCTCAGATGATATTGTCACTTTTCCCACCTCTTCCCCCATTGTTAACTCCCTGCTTCCCCTCATGCTGCCCCTATAAGGAGCCCCCCACTTAGCAAAGAAATTTTACATAGACTTCAAAAATGTTTTCTTCAAGAGAAAGTATAAACACAATTTGGGAGTATAGCCTGCAGAAAGGAACAGAGGACCGAGAAAACACTTTCCGCCTTTAGAAATTCTCTACATCCTGGCTCGGAGGAATGTTGAGCTTAGAGTCTCCAGCAATCACCTCATCTCATCCTTACCTTGCATACTTGAGGGGACCTGAGCTCCGGGCCACACAGTGATGTATACCAGCCAGCCAATGCCTGCTCTTCCCAAGGCTTCTTGTTGGACCCCAATCCTAACCCTGTAGGAGATTTCAGGCCTTTTTCTCTGCAGACAGTAAGATGCACAAGCAATGACCACATGCCACACTGATTCTATACGCTGCATGGAACATCTTGGACAATCCCATTCTTGCCCTATGAGAACAGGGGAGGAAATGGCATGTGAGAGGCTACTGCTGGGCCAGCAAGCAAAGCCCAGTTTGTCTGATTTCTGATCCATCTCTGCAACTCACCTCTCTCAGAAAGATGCCAGGAAGAACTCAGAAGCTAATTAAGCAATTTAAGCTCTTTGGAAAAGTTCTAGTGCCTGAGAATTCCAGGAAGTACTGAATCATAAAGTCCATAAGAGGAAAAGATTCATGAGAAAAGGATGAAATAAATATGTACAGAACAACCCCTATATTGTTGGACATATTTTTTTCAACCTCACAGTCACTCTCAGAGGTGTCTTCCTCTTTTTACAGAGAGAGGAGGAAGAGGATCCAAGTGGTTGAGGAGGTGGGCCCATATCACTGAACCTGTAAGCCAGGATTTGAACTCAGGTCTGTGTTCACTGCTCAGAACCATTATGCCTTTACTGTTTGCACTCACCTCCTGTTTTTTACTAGGGTGAGGCTCAGTCCATAGCCTCTTTGTGTGAAAGATTTCCTATACCTTTTTCAAATCTGCACAGATAACAATATTCTACAGCTGCATTTGTGTCTGCCTTTCACAATCATTAGAGTAAGCAAATTCTTCCTAGCATCTAACTTAAGAGATGAGAGCTACTGGCCTTGCCTTCAGGTAACACGGAATATGGCTACAATGTTCCCGTTAGCAGCAACTTCCAGTCCTGCTTCCAAACTGCTTCTGTTCAAAGAATCTCCAATTCAAAACACATGCACTGTCATGGATCCTCACCCCTGCCCCAGATGCACGACTCTTCTTTGGCCCCTTTCAGGTTGAGCCTGAAATATCACTCAGAATCAGGCCCCATTTACCGGACTGCAGTCAAGGTGCACCAAGGCTTTTCGTCTACTCCCACTGAGCTGAGGTCTGACCGAATGCCTTTTTTCAAAGTATGTTCTAGGGCTAACATTTTTTTGTTTAGCTGTCAGTGACCAGAAAATAAAGTTTCTTACACAAGGAATTTACACACTGTCGCCTGGGAGTCCCTTTGCAAAAATTCTGTGGTCAGGGCACAATAGGAATGAGTAGCAGTACAAAAGCTTGCACTTAAGCTTTGTGGAAACTGAAGGGAATCTGGAGGTTAGAGACCTGGGTGTGGATCCTGTCACAGCCCCTTAGCAGCTATGCGATCTTTGCATGTTAGTATACTTTACATTTTCATTTTCTTCTCTGTGGAATGCAAGTAATAAGTAACTCATAGAGATGTTGACTAAGATTCCTGCAAAGTGCTCTATAAACAGTTTAAACATTTTAAAGATATTATTAGCACTATTACCATTGCTGCAGTACTAAAAAAAGCCTATGCCTGATTCAAGAGAAAATAACCTTCAGTCTTGCTACTTTGGAGCATACCTTTATTCTGGAGCTTACTACGTGCAAGGCTTTACATATTTCAAACCTCATGTATATTAGCTTATTCTTACCTAGAAGGTAAATGCTATTTTTAGCATTCTCATTTTACACCTGGGGCAAGGAAAGTGAAACAAATTACCTGTGTCTATGAGCTCATAAGTGATAGAATGTAGGCAGTCTAATTCCAGAATCCAGGTCTGAGTACTTTATCAGTTAGGACTCATTCTGGGTGAGTAGCAGAAACCCAATATAACAGTGGCTTAAAATAGATAGAAGTTTGTTTTCCTCTTATGTATGAGTCTAGACGTTGATAATTCAAGACCAGATTACAGGCTTGGCTCCCACGGTGCTCAGGGCTCCAGACTCCTGCTCTATTCCAGGTCTCTTGATGGTAGTCTCGTCCCCCACATCCAAAATAGATGCTAGAGCTTTAGCCATTACACATTCATTCCAAGTAGCAGGATGGAGGACAGGATAGGATAGAAAAGGGACAAACTATGCCAGTTACTTATGGAGGATTGTTCCCAGCTGTGGCCATTTGACATTTATGCTTATTTTCCATTGATCACAGTAGCAAGGGGGCTGGAAAATGTAGTCATTATTATAGCTGCTTTGTGGCCAGTTAAAAACTGGAGGATTTTATTACTGAAGAAATGGAAGAGGTAGTCAGAGGTTTCATGACTGTACGGAGAAGGAGGAAGAGGAGGCGGAAATGAAGCTGGAGAGGTGGACAGGGGGCTGGGTGAGGAGAACTTATTAAGTTCTTACTAAGTTCCCTACTGTTTACCACTCTAATCTTTGGGTTTATCTCCAATTTCAGCAGGTGAGAAGGGAAGGCAGGGCTGTCCCCTGAAAACCACCACTTATGGCCACTGAATGGCCCTCTGAAGCCTTATAATAGGTACTCCTAGAATATAATACAGGTGTCCACAGAGGTGGTGGACTTGAGGCTAGTTTCAGTCTGAGCTCTATTAGTTCATTACGTTAAAATGGGGGCAGGTGGCTTCTGATTCATGTCTCCAGAGAATGCAGAGAGAGGAGGTGGTGTAAGAGGACACTGAGATAGAACACAGGCTGAGTGGCCCTTGCTGGATTCTCTGAACCTCCAGAGACAGCCTGGATGGCACACACTAGAAAGTAACTTCATGGTTTCCAAAGCCCTTTCCCATGTGCCTTTTCTCTTGAAATGCACAAAAAGATTGTGGTAGGGATTGCTTTGCTTCCTATTTTGCCAGTGAGGAAAAGGAAGTCAGAATCTTCCTAGGATATTCAGCAGGATGAGGTCTGAGAATGACAGGTAATTCTTATGTTCAAATTACTTTGAGAAACACCATGCTCAGGGTGCTGAGTGATATTGAAAGGTCGCATCCAGGGTGGCAAATAAACCAGGAAACCATAAACTCCATACTGGCATTGAGTTAGGTCTTTCATCATCACACTGTAAGTAATATTTGACAAAAGAATGAATGAAGACAAGTTTAGGTATCCAGTCTTCTTTGATTCTACTTCCTTTGGTGTCATGGAATAATGCTAGAATGAGCTCACATTTTTTATGCTTAGTGCTGACAGGGTAGGAGATACATGCTATTAAAACCTCCATTTTAGAGATAGAAACTGAAGTTGAATGACTTGCACAAGGTTACATAGATAGTAAGCAATAGAACCAGGATTCAAACTCAGGCTCTCAAATATCATACTATCTTGTTTCTCTAATAGAGAATAACTATTCCATGTCAGTAGATTTATCATAGCTCAAATCATTCCCCATGCAACAGAGAAACTCTATTCCATAGATATTTAATATAACAGTTAACCTAATACACAGATGTGCGTCCCGTCACTTGAAACCAATGTTACAGAAAAGTTCCACTCTGAAAAGTTTCTCATATTGAAGTGCCAAACTAGATTGCCAGAGAGGAACATATATTGACCTTGAATGTTACTTTGCTCATGAGCACACATCTGTTTTTGTTAATGGGGATGAGGGCAATCAGAGCTAGCTCTCAGAAGCAGACATTCTTGATATGGAATTCTCTCCCAGTCCATGAGGTTTCATCATCCATCAGACTGCAGAGCAGGTTGTCAGTTGAGACAGTGGCTGGTTGAACCCAGAAGTTTATGGTCTCTTCAGTTCTTTCAGAGGAGGCATTGTTTCTTCAGGGACCTTAGGTGAGGATGAATCTTAAGAAGATATGAAATTTTATGGTGGAGTAACTACATCAAAAAAACTCCAGGTTGACTTATAAGAGTAAAACAGCTTTGTGTGTGTGTGTGTGGGGGGGGGGTATGTGTGTGTCCATCTAACAGCTCTTTTGTTTTCTAGCAGCAAATTCTAAGTATGAGAGCTGACCCCTTTTCCATTCTTCCTTCTCAGGCAAACCCCCAACCCCAATGAACTTAGTAAGCACTTAGTAGTTTCTAAAAGTGTTAAAAGAAACAAGCCTCAATGCCCAAGAATGTTTTAAGCCTCTACTTACACTACCTTTGCTACTGTCCCATTAGCCAGAGTAAGTCATATGGCCAAACTGAGTCAAGGGGTAGACAAATAGACTGAACCTCTTGATTGGAGGATCTGCAAAATATTGTGTCCATTTAAAAAATATATATGTCATACCACATGACTTGATTTGGCTAATAACATGTGAAAACATTGGGGGCAGAAGCTTTAACAACCAATGCATGTTTGCCTATTATCTCCTTTCCTCCTTACACAATAGCCAGATACATTTGAGATGGTAATGGAATCTATCTGGCTTGGTTCCAGAATGATCAAGATAAGCAGAACTGCCATGCCAAACTGCACCCGACATGTGGCTTGAATAAGAAATAAACCTTTGTGATTGTGATGAGCCTTGGATGTTATACACAATTGATGAATCATTGAACACTACATCAAAAACTAATATGCACTATAGGTTGGTTAATTGAAAATTTAAAAAGAAAAGAAAAAGAAATAAACCTTTGTGGCTTGAAGCCATGCAAAAAGTTGAGTTTTTTGTTATTGTTACAAAACCTGGTTTATCCAAACTAATATAAAAATTTTGCAGAAATTAAATATTTTAAAAGAAAGATTTTTTCATGAGGGAAAATGTTCATTATATAATTCTATATCAACCAGCAGTTTATAAAGCAATTATATACTTGTATATATTTCATAATCCTAAATTTGTCAAAACAATCAAATACACAGATATATAGCCTGGAAGGAAATACATCAGAGTGTTAACAATAGAATTACAGGTAACTTTTATTCTCTTCTTTCCCATGTTTTCCATTTTATTTATAATCAGTGTTTATATTCACATTAGATAATTTTTTTCAGTCACTGGTCACTCCTCCCTGCTCATTGTCAGGTGATTTAGTCTACCTCCCATGGGAAGATTTCATGTCCTTACCTCACTAGGTGTGGCTATGTGATGTGCTTTGGCCAATGAAATGTGAGTAAATATGGCATTCATCATGTTAGAGCAGAAGGTATAAGACTCATCTTAAGGGTTGGCTGGTTCTCCAGGTATGTACCATGTAGAGGCTGTTCTTTCAGCCTGGGTCCTGAAATGAGAAGACAAAACAGAGCCCAGGGTTTGAGATAATAATAATAATAAAAGTATATTGATCTCTGCCCCTGGGTCCTGACAAAGAACACCTAAAACTCTTATAATACCCTAAGTGATCAAAGCAGTAGCAACATCTTTTGTGTCAGTATTTGGTCTTTGACCCCCATTCCTGACATAGATTTCCTAAATCCATTGGAATTTCCTGGGCTACAGCAGTGTCCTTGTTCTATCAGGTGACTCTTAGTTGCAGAGTCTTAGTTGCAGGCTGGTCACCAGAAAGACCAAACCATGATTAGAAGGTTGGAAGAAGGGAGAGAGACTAGAAGTGGAGTTAATGATTGATCATGCTTAGATGATGAGGCTTCCATAAAAATCTCAAAAGTATGGGAGTTCGAAATGTAGTGATCCAAAGGGGCATGTGCACCAGAATCTTTATACTAGCAATATACTATATATACTATATACAATATAGTATACAATAGCCAAACTATGGAAAGAGCCTAGATGTCCATCAACAGATGAATGAATAAAGAAGAAGCAGTACATATATACAATGGAATACTATGCAGCCATCAAAAACCATGAAATCTTGCCATTTGCAATGATGAGGATGGAACTACAGGGTATTATGCTAAGTGAAATAAGTCAATCAGATAAAGACAATTATCATATAATCTCCTTGATATGCGGAATTTGAGAAACAAGACACGAGGATCATAGGGGAAGGGAGAGAAAAATGAAAGAAGATGAAACCAGAGAGGGAGACAAACCATAAGAGACTCTTTTAAAAAATTATTTATTTATTTGACACAGAGAGACACAGTGAGAGAAGGGAACACAAGCAGGGGGAGTGGAAGAAGGAGGAGTGGGCTTCCTGCTGAGCAGGGAGCCTTATGTGGGGCTTGATCCCAGGACCCTGGGATCATGACCTGAGCTGAAGGCAGATGCTTAACAATTGAGCTACCTAGGTGCCCCTAAACTGTAGGAGACTCTTAATCTCAGGAAACAAACTCAGGGTTGTTGGAGGGGAGGGGGAGTGGGAGGGATGGGCTGGCTGGGTGATGGACATTGGGGAGGATATGTGCTATGATAAATGTTGTGATTGTGTAAGACTGATGAATCACAGACCTGTACTCCTGAAACAAATAATACATTATATGTTAAAAAAAAAGTATGGGGGTTCAAAGAGCTTCTGGATTGGTGAACACTTGGAGGTACTGGGAGAGTAGGATGCCCAGAGAGAGCATGGAAGCTCCATGCTCCTTCCCTGTATCTTGCTCTACGTGTGTCTTCTGTCTGAATGTTCACCTGTATCCTTTATCATATCCTTTTATATAAACCAGTAACAGTAAGGAAAGAGTTTTCCTGAGTTCTGTGAGCCACTATAGCAAATTAATCAAACCTGAGGAGGTAGGAACCTTTGGGGTGGTAGGAACCTTTGACCTATAGCTTATTGGTTAGGAGCACTGGTGACAACCTGAACTTGGGTCGGCATCTACAGTGGTACTGGTGGAGGCTGTCTTGTGGGACTGAGCCATTAACCTGTGCGATCTGATCCTGCCTCCAGGTAGATAGTGTTAGAATTGATTTGAATTGTAGGACACCAAGCTGGTGTCACAGAATTTCTTGGTGCAGGAAGACCCTCACACATCTGGTAACAGACGTCTTGTGGGTATGGTAGTGGTGTGAGGGTGAAGGGAGACACAGAGCAGGAAGGTAAGTTCCTTTTACTCAAATTCCAATTCTACCGATGCACAATATTGCTTTCTTCTTTATTTTTCACCTTCCCTTTCAGTTGCAGGGTGGAACACTACAAATCAAGTTGTTCTGAAACCCAAACCAGTTCACAGATCCAGAACTACCCCACTCCTCTTATAAAAGTCACATCCCCATTTTCTGGTAATGTACCAGGATTGCCATGTTTTCAGATGCAAGGACAGGTGAGAAAGTAGCTCATCTCTCTTTGGTAAGAGAATATTTTAGTACTAACAGAGAGTATGACATGATTCAGAAGTCACCAACCAGCACAGAATCCTTGTCATTCCACATTAATACAGAATCGTTTCATCCAAAACCCCACTGGGAGTTTCATAAACCATATATAAAAAGGTTGATCATTTTCACACAATATATCATTCATTAAAGAAAATGTGACTTTCTTATTTTTCTGTAAAAAAAATGGCCTAATCTTCCTTAGGAGCCCCATTCTGCTGAGTAATAAGGAACCTTACATTTAAGTATCTCAGTATGCCTTCCCTGACTTCTCCTCCAGAATGCCTATAAATACACACATTTGTTTATTGAGTGACTGTGCAGGTGAGCAGGTGAGAACTCAGATCCTATGCTAGTCCTTGGATTTTCGCTGTCTCTGACTAAATTATTTCCCTGTGTAGATGGTTACTCCTTGCTCTACTGGTACCTTCTGTTACATCTGTGGAATACTCCACATCTGCTGTTCTCAGCTCAGTCAGGGCCTGGAGTCCTGGTTAACTTGCCTCATCTCAGCTTTCTGGGGTGGTCTATTTCTCTGGAGTATGGATGGGATTTCCATTTGATTCCCAGATCAGGTCATCTGCCCTACAGATCCCACTTTTGTTACTCTCCACTGAGTTTACCAGCAGAATCATAAGCTATTTTCTGTGTCCTTCACAGGGTCCTTACAGGACTTCTGGGTAAACTTCATGCCAGATGGGAACTGAAGGCACCTCACCTCATGTGGTATCCCAGATTGGTGGGGGGGGGCAGTTTTTCATCCTAATTGCCACCCTTGTGCAGAAGAGGAAAGATATGAGCTAGACTTCCTGCCCTTGGCTTTGGGTGAAGATCACAGAAGGAAGTGGGCCATAGTCCAAAAATTGGAAAAGAGGGCTCTGTGGGCCCCTCAAACTGGAACAAGATTCTCTCCTCCTTCTCTGAGAGCCATGCTTGGGCCATGTTTGGGAGCATATTTCCCATCTGTTTTTCATTTCCCCCACATAGAATGTGGGAGGTCAGGATCACACAACATTCCCTTCTCATTCCCCAGATGCCTCTGAACTCCCTTCCTTGAATTTTTTGTTCTGATCCATGTGAATTACTTGAATGGCTCCCAGCACACACTAGGCTATCTCATACTTCTGTGCCTTTGCTTGTGCTGTTTTCTCTGCCCATCTAGAGCCTTCAACACCTATTTCTCTTGAAAAACTTCTACACATCCCCCCGGCACTGTCCAGGACTTGTCCTCCAACATGCTCACTTCCATTTTGGCAGGATGCTCGATGAACTTCATTAAAGAGATATTTTGTGTCTGTCTTCATCATGAGAACTTAAAGGCACAGAAGCCCAAGGATCCCATTTCGGTCATCTTTGTTGTCCTGATGGCTGGTACAGAATAATTAAATCTTGGTAAAGTGTACATAGTGTATCTCTCTGTATTTCTTACAACTGCATGTGAATCTATAATTATCTCAAAAAAATTCAGTTAAAAGAAAACAAGCTTGATGAGTAGGACCAATTATTCTCTAAAGCTCCCTGGTTACACACTGGGAGAAGATCAGGGTCCAAAAATCCAAGGTCTTTATGAAGTTGGCATTTCCAAATAGGAATGAATGGTTCAAGCTATTAGTAGTCAATGCCCTGCACCCCACTTGCCTTTAGAACTATAATTCCCAAAAGGCTTTGAGGAAAGGTGAGACACCTGATCGCACATACAAATTATACCAATTATACCAATTATAAAAGGAGCCCCTTTGGGCAGATGAATGAGAAAAAGTGGACTCTTTTAGGCTCTGTGGGTGGATAGTGTCTGTGTGTGAAAGAAAAGTATGGTACCCCTTCCTCTGGGTGTTACACTCACACAAACAGACTAAGAGAGCTGTATAAGCCCGAGTTCAGCATGCCCTCCAACCTCTAGCCCTGCGTTCATGTATAAGACCTAATCTGAACACAGCAGTCCTAGACTGAGTATTTCCCTACGTTTGCCATCTCACTTCAAAGGGCCAATGGCCATGTTTTCATGCATTTGGAGTAATTGCTTATGTTGGGTATAAATATATTGTGGGTAATCTTTCTTAAATGAATCAATGTGAATAAAGACTGAGTATTTACCCCAAAGATACAGATGTAGTGAAAAGAAGGGCCATATGTACCCCAATGTTCATCGCAGCAATGGCCACAATCGCCAAACTGTGGAAAGAGCCAAGGTGCCCTTCAACAGATGAATGGATAAAGAAGATATGGTACATATATACAATGGAATATTACGCCTCCATCAGAAAGGATAAATTCTCACCTTTTGTAGCAACATGGACTGGATTGGAGGAGATTATGCTAAGTGAAAGGAGCCCATCAGAGAAAGTTAAATGTCATATGGTTGCATTTACTTGTGGAGCATAAGGAGCAATATGGAGGATAGTAGGAGAAGGAAAGGAAATGGGAAGTGGAGCAAATCGGGGAGTGAGATGAAACATGAGAGACTTTGGACTCAGAAACAAATTGAGGGTCTTGGAGGGGAGGGAGTGGGGGGATGGGTGAGCCTGGCGGTGGGTATTGAGGGCACGTATTGCATGGAGCACTGGGTGTGGGGCATATACAATGAATCTTGGAACACTGAAAAAATAAAATAAAATAAATTTAAAAAGAGTGGGTGGTTTATTCTCCACAAAAATTAGTTCCCCTTATTATTATTTATTATTATTATATATTTATTAGTAAACATCTCCTCATTTTGAGTTTGTTCCTAGTGCAAGTTTTTGTTAGATACAGTCATTTGTGGGGATTCCTTTTTTCCCTGAAGAGTTAAAGTGAGTGTCCAGGAACCAGTGTGGGCCCTCTTTATGGGTGACCCTCCAGGACTTTACTCATCTAGACAGAAGTATGCATCTTAGTTAAGATTATCATCTGTTGCCTGGAGTAGGGGTACAATGACAACCTGTCAAAGTCCCTTCTTATTTCAAGTGTCTATAAATGTACTGCATTTATTATCACCTTTGAGTTCTTTTTCCATGAAACCATTAAGTACTTGTGTACAGAGACCTTGAGTTCTTCACACCTGCATGCTGGCTAATTTCCTCGCATCTGATGCTGTCATGCCAGGGTGGCAGAGAAACAGGCCTTACTAGTGACGTGCAGAAAGTGAAGTTCAGTTGAATGTGGGGGAAGTTTCCACATAAGAGGCCACAGAACCCATGACAACCCTGGGCTGCCATCATCTGACAGAGAGATATGTGCTTGACTGACCACAGCTGGATGCCCTTGGAAAATGGCTCCAGGGAAAGGCCCCTGCCCTGTACTACTCTGTGGATTTATAAGGATGGCAGAGAACATATGATATACTATGTGATATGGGAAATTTCCTGGTTGATGAAACAGACTTATTTGAATACAGAACCTCTAGAGATTAGTCCCAGGCATCAGCCTGCTCTTTCCTCAAGCTAGCACAGACCTGCTAAGATAGCATCTTGCTAACATACCAAGAGGATGGCTGGGCTTTGTCTCTCCTCTGGCACCATGTAGTTAATTGGGCATTCAGTAAGTATTGGATTAATAGCACTATTATTGTTAGGAGGGGGTTCATGTTTATTTCATTTAAATTTGTTTTCCTCCCACACACTAGCTATGATAAGGCCCCTTAGAGGTAGATGAGCTGGGAAGGATCTGGGAAAATTTTCTGCGTTTACCCTCTTCATAGGGAAGGGAGTGGGCGGATTGGCTACAGTGGGTTCTTTTTGCACCTAGATCTCTAGGATGGAAACCAAGCAAAATTTTCTCTCCTGCTAAGTAGAAGACATAGCCTCTGAAGAAGCACAGGAGCAGAGGAATGAAGTGGGCACAGCCTTCTTCCCTGCATCATATCTTGGGCAGAGTAACCCTCACTGTGCTTAGGAGAACCTTGTGACTATTCTGGGAGAGATTTGGTTAGGTATGGTAATCATGTTGTCTCAGCCAAAACATCAGGGCACATGGCAGCCATGTGATAACTGTTGAGTGCTCTTTTGGAGATAAGTGTTTGAAGTTAGGGCTATCCCAAAGGGAAAGACAACCCAGGATCCATCAGAAAGATGGGTTTCTTATGAGCCCCGAAGGTCCCAGAAACCTTGGAAGTTCTAGATCTGCTGTTTTAGGCTCGATATGGAGAGAATGGGGATGGGTATTCTGCTGAAACAGAAGGGGCAGAGTGGGTGGGGAGTCTATCCCATAGCATGGTGTGCTTCTGTTGGCCCAGTGACTGGTGGCAGATCTCAGGGACGATGAGCGGGGTTCCACCTTATGGGATCTGAGATGTCAGGGCTCAGGTAGTGTGAAGGCTCCTCACCACAGTGGAGCTCGCAACTACCCTCCTGGTGGGAAGGAGCTGCATTTTATTCCACGAGAATTAGGAGGAACTGCAGATTTAGAAGCAAAGGATGTGGTTCTGAGCATTAGGCAACACTTTCTTTCTTTTTCTCTCCCTCAAATCGAAGACTCCAGGGTGGGCTAGTTCTGTGACTTTCCAGTGATGGTTGGTCCCATGAACTTGTTGTGTCAAGAATGAGGAAACTTACTCTTTCCTGAAGGCCACTGTAGCTCTCATTTACTACTACTACTACTACTACTACTACTACTACTACTACTACTACTGTGACTACTACTGGTTATTGGCCAGGCACTTTGCTAAAAGCTGTACAAAGGTTGTTTTCACTTAACCCTCAACAATAACCCTATGATGTAAGTTCTATAGGAATTTAGAATCTGAAGTGAGGCCACATAAATTGCTCAAGATAAAACAGCTTGGAGAGGTATAGCCTGGCTCAGAACATAGTTCAGTAGGACGCTAGCTTCACTATTATTTTATTATACATGTGCCTCAAATGTCCTAACAGCAAGTAATCTATGCAGCCAAGATATCTTCCTTCATAAAGTGCTATATGGCAGGAGTTGTGGGTTTTTTGAAGATTTTATTTATTTATTTGACACACAGAGAGACAGCTACAGAGGGAACACAAGCCAGGGGAGAGGGAGAGGCAGAAACAGGCTTCCCATTGAGCAGGGAACCCAGTGCAGGGCTCAATCCCAGGACCCAGGACCTCATCTCCTGAGCCGAAGGCAGATGCTTAACAACTGAGCCACCCAGGTGCCTCTGGAATTGTGTTTATCCTGTTCACCACTGCAGTCCCAAAGCCTTGGCTAGTGACTGGCCCGTAATCAGTACTAGATATATATTTGTGGAATAAAAACAGGGATGTGTATGTAGCAGCAAATCAGAACTTTGTATGAATCCTCAATCCTGAAGTAAACTATGAATCATATTCCTATACCAGGTCAAGGAAAGGAAGTCATGGACCATAAGGCTATTTGTGCCTTTAGTATTTCAATTCAGAACAAGCAGTGTTTTATGATCAAAATGAATTATCCTCACATTCTTTCACATCTTATCAGACTCTTCTTTATTCAAAATGTCGTTGGTACTATTACTTAATACTGGAGCAAGCAATAAATTCCACTGGTCTATGGAGACTGTGGTTGGGTTCCCAGTACCAAAATGATTTTGATTACTGAATTGGCATGTACCCCTAAACATTCCTAAATCAGTGGTTGGCAGCAGCCAGATTCTGAGAGAAGGAGAAAAAAACAGTGTGTGTGCGTCTGTGTGTAGCACTCACACACACACACACACACACACACACACACACATCTAGCAGCTTCAAAGTCTCTTACACATTAATGGATTCCTTATGGATTACATGACTATAATTGTGAAACAGGACAGAGAACTAGAGAGAATCATTAAAAACATTTTTTAAATGTTCCTTTGAAAAGCCACTTTTTCTGAAGAGAGTAGAGAAGAAAAAAAATGCTAACATAATGGAACCCTTAAAAATGTGTGTCAGCAACATAATAGGAAACCAGAATAAATATCAGAATAAATGTAGGCAAGGCAACAACATGAAGCCAAATGTACAGTCCATCTGCACTCCCAACAGCAGGCATAGATGGAGAAAACAACCAGCAGAGTAGAGTAGTAAGAGGGTGAATGCCAAGGCATAGTAAGAAGGGGTGGGAGTGGGGGGAGGGCAGTAGGGGGAGGAACATTCTAGAATTCAAAACAACAGACTATTCATATCATATTCCTAAAATCTGTATAATGAAACCTGTTTATATATTATCCTCAGAGTAATTGTTCAATGTTCAAATTTCAGTGTCTCAGCCAGTGACCCACCAACAATTTTCTTGTTCATAACATTTTCTTTTCTTGGTCCCTTGAAAAAATAACAGATGAGTTTCTCCGTTTATAAAGCTGCTCTGAGATGTCTTCTTATGTCATGGAGGCTGGAGGTCACCTTGGGACACAGGATGGTAATCGGGGCCCCTGGGCTGGGGAACAGGAGGTTTTATGATTGTGAAGCAACTGCTGATCCCATTAGCTGATGGTTGAGTGACATTTTGGAAGAAGATTTTGCAAGGAACTGGGGAAAGGAAAAGAAGGAACATGGGAAGGAGGCACTCAAAAGATTGAGAAGGCAAGAATGAGTTGAGTGCTCCCAGATTTGTGGAGGATTTTATTATTGAACCCAGACCTGTCGTGAACTTTCAGCCAAAATCTCCGAGGCCCAGTTTGAGGGGCCTAATATAGGTTTTCTTATAAATATTGTGCTGACCTTCTTAAGGAAACTGGCTCTGTGAGGAAAGATACATTAACTTCTCATTTACAAATTAAGGAGTAATGTATATAGGCTTAATGCAGAAGCACTTCTTAGAGGGCTAAAGATGGCATGTTAGGAAAAAATAAAAGGCAGTACAACTTTATATACCTGGAAGTTGTTTTTCTGACAAGTGATATAAGCTAAAAATAACTAGTTTCATGAAAGATTTATCTAGATTCCTTGGTGCCAAATTTGTAATAATTTATCATTGGAAGTGAAGGACTTCAGAGGATATTTTTAAGTTTTCCTCAGTGTTCCTATCAGAGCCTGAATATTGACTGAGTTGATTAGAATCTGGTTGGATATGTAATTTCTCAGTAAAAGCTGAAATTACACTTTGACATATCTCAGGAAGTCCCTCTGTCCAAAATGTGTGGGAAAGTGGAAAAAAAAAAAAAGGCACATAGCTGACTTTGAAGCCCACCTACATTATGTTCTGGCTATGGTACCCTGGGCAGATTAATTTCTCTGAGCCTCCACTCTATGCTAAGGATAATAACATGTCCTTAACAAGTTTTCTGTCAAAAGTAAGGGAGAGCATATATGTGAACACCTAGCACGGGGCCTGGAATCTAGTAGGTTCCCAATAAAGAGTAGTTCCTTTTATTTCCTACACCTTTCTTTTCTCCCCTGCCCTCCCCCACCTCCTGCACTCTGATTCTTGAACCTTAAAAGCAGTGACAGAGCCTTCCTTGCATGATTAAAAATAATAGTAATGGTAATATCACTAAGCAGTTACCACTAATCTCATTTGATCCTGAAAACAATACCATGAAATAGGAACCATTACTGACTCCATTTTACAGAGGAAGAAACCAAATCTAAGTCAGGTTAAATACTGTTTCAATTATCTATTTCTATATAACAAATCAGTTCAAAACTTAGTGGCTTGACATCACGTCATCTTATTATGTCCCACGATTCTGAGTTGGCCAGGCTCAGCTGGACAGTTCTGCTGAGGAAGAAGAAAAGGAAAAAGAAAGAGAAGAAAGGGAAAATATGAACAAGAAGATATCGAGTGGGGAATGAGCAGCAAGTAGTAGCTAGGGGGATAGAGGAAGGGACCAGGCTGAAATAAAAAGGTCTAAATTTGGAAGTGGTAGGGCTGATTAGTAATTTACTTGATGATGGAGCTAAACTGGCTTCCCATTTTCAGAGGTTTTCCAAAGTAGCACTGAGAACCAAACTATAAAGAATGAAGATCCTCGTGAAACTAAGGCCCAGCTGTGTAAACTCTTTCAGCCTTGGCATTGCTAAAAGCAGATGCCTGGAGAGCCCTTTTGGGGGCTGGGTTGGAAGGATACTGCTTGAGGATCTCCCCAGTGGCTGATCCAGGAACATCTAGGTTCATACCACTGTCTTACTAGTTTCATTTGGTAAGGGACTGAGGAGCATAAAGCAAACCCAGTCATTGTAACACATCTGACAGCACTCTCCAGAGAGTTTATCAACCTACATCTCTCTTATATCACCTGTCTAACAGGACGTCCTGGTGAAGGCAAGGACTTGGGGACTTTTTTTGAGCCACTCAACCATCTTCAGATTATTTTCCTACTAAGGTGGTTTCTATCATTTTCATTTGCAAAACCTCTCTTCCTTCACATTTGAAAGAAACCCAGTAAGACTGTTGTAATTTTTTTCATGTAAATTATAAATATTTAGAATCTCTGTCCAAAAAAAGAGAGAAAAAAAGAGAAATAAAAGCAGATGTTTCCCCTTATTCTTCCCAAGTAAATACCACATTAAAAAAACAAGAGAGTATTTTCAAGTCTTGTTAAAAAGTATCTCAAGAAAATGAGAAAATGAACATTTGTTGAATGCAAACAAGAACAGAATATGGAAATTTAAATATTAATATAGAATTCGGAGCAAAAGAGTCTGAGGTCCAGAGAGACTGGGTGACTTGTATGGGGTCACAGAGTGAATATGCAGCCAAGTCAGAAGGTGAACTTAGTTCTCTCAAGTCCTAGCATGGTGTGTTTTTTTTGTTTTGTTTTGTTTTTAAGATTTTATTTATTTGACAGAGGGAAACGCAGCTAGAGAGGGAACACAAGCAGGGGGAGTGAGAGAGGGAGAAGCAGGCTTCCTGCTGAGCAGGGAGCCCGATGTGGGGCTCGATCCCGGGTCTCCAGGATCATGACCTGAGCCGAAGGCAGTCGCTTAACCAACTGAGCCACCCAGGCGCCCCGCATGATGTGTTTTCTATACTTGATGTAGCAGACTGACTGCAAAAGGAACCTATTCTAGCTGCAGACTCACTTTGCAAACTTCTGAATTGGGAATCCAATCCTAACTGCAATAGAGTTCAGAGATGCCTGGAGAGATTTTTAAAGCCAAATACAGCAACCTCCGCTTACTTCTTATTTTCACATCTCTGTAGTATTTGGTACTTCTGACTGCATCCTCCTTGAATTCTCCCCTGCTATGGCTCCCATGCTTCAGGCTAATTTCTTTCATCTCTGGTCTAGGAGCAGGAACTTCCTATTCAGAGTTGTTCTTCTTTTTACATTTCATTTCTGAGCACTTTTTCTTTCTGTTCTATACCAGTGGGTCTTAGTGAAGGATATGTATTAGCATTTCTTGTATAACCCATTTAAAATTTGGAATTAGGGGCACTTTAATGCTTAGATGGTGGAATATGCGACTCTTGATCTCAGGGTTATGAGTTTGAGCCCCATGCTGGGTGTAGAGATTCTTTAAGAATAAAATTTTTAAAACCAAAAATTAAAAAAAAAAAAACTTGGAAGCACAGTAGCCATAATTTGAAAAATTCCTTCAGTTACTTTGATGGACACCCTTGTAGCAAATACTATTTTCTAAAGATGGCCCCAAATATTTCCCATCCCACATACCATTCTGTAATATGACCATGCCATTTTCCCTGTCCAAGGGTGGAATCTATTTCTCAAGTTCTTGAATATGGTTAGGCCCTGTGACCAATAAAATGTAACAGAAGTGACACTATGCCAATTCTACGCATGGCTCTTACTGATTTGGCAGCTTGAACTACCTCTTGTAAGAAGTGTGATCAGATATCCTATGACCACCATGTCAAGAGAAACCCAAGACATAGGGAGCACCTCAAATGATAAGACCTCATGCGTGGAGCATGGGAGCACCATGTATGAATGAAGAACCGTCCTGAACGTGGATCCCTCCAGGCTCAGCCACTATAGTTAAGACCACACAGAACAAAATTACCTAGACTATCTAGTCCTTCCTCAAATCCTGACCCACAAAATCATGAGCAAGATAACTGGTTGTGTTAAGCTTTGTGTAGTAGATTATTTCAGACTCAGTGATAGGTAAGCCAGACCAATCCCCCCCTCCCTATACATACACAGCCTGTTAAGAACCATTGTTCTGTACACTCATGCCAGTGCCATGAGCTGATAGTTCAGAAATCATCTCTCTTCTTTCTGGGTATTTATACAGATATCCTGCTGGCACCTTAAATGCAACACATACTAAACACATAATTTTCCTTTCTAAAACTCCCATTCCCTTTCTGCAATGAATTATCCACACTATCTTCTACATCATCTTGTAATATTTTTTTATTCCTCTCTGCCACCTGGGGCAGCCAATATGTCACACAATCCTTTTGTCTTCTACTTCCTATCCACTCTGTCATTGTCCTACTTAGGTCTTTATGATCTTTCAGCTGCAGTGTCGTAATCTCCCACACAATCTCCTTGCCTATCATTTCTTCAGTTCATCTTCCCCATGATGGTCAGCATGATCTTCCTAAACCGTGAGTGGTCACACATGATTTCTGTTCTCCAAAAACAACAATAACTCCATAATGTTTACCAAAAAAACTTCACACTTCTCAGTGTGGTAATCAATACCCTTCACTATCGAGCAACAAAGTAGCGTCACCTTTTATGTATTACTTCCCTGTCTCAGCATAATTCTCAGCTACCTGGTCTACCAGCTGCCTTTCTAGAACTCTGGGTTTTTGGATGGGCTTTTTTCCTCAGTCTGGAACACTTTTCCTCTCCTTTTTGCATATGTAGAAATTCTTTGTAGACCTTAAAGCCCAGTTCAATTTTCACATCTCCTGGATGCATTTTGGGGGTTGCTCTTTACCCCAGGGCTGTCACATACAGATGTGCAGATCGCATATGACACAACTCTAAGGAGAGCCATTCATAATGACCACAATGTGAATTGCACCTCCTAGAGCTATATAGTGCACAACTTATAACAGTATATAATTATTTCATTCTCTGCACTCCTCAACATAGTTCTTTGTTTTGTTCTCTTAAGAAACACTTATAAAGTGGGGCGCTGGGTGGTTCAGTTGGTTAAGCGACTGCCTTCGGCTCAGGTCATGATCCCAGAAACCTGGGAATGAGTCCCACATCGGGCTCCCTGCTTGGTGGGAAGCCTGCTTCTCCCTCTCTCACTCCCCCTGCTTGTGTTCCCTCTCTGACTGTGTTTCTCTCTGTCAAATAAATAAAATCTTCAAAAAAACCCTAAAACAAAACAAAACAAAAAAACACTTATAAAGTACCTGCTATGTGCTAGGCACTGAATAAAGACCACAAGGATGTGTTACAAGATCTTGGTCTTGAGAGGCTTAAAGTTAGGGCAGACAGGCATATAATCAAATATTGCTAAAAACATCACCTCTACTTAATTCTTAATTTAGTCTTCTCAATTTTAGAGTTGGTTGAGAGCTCTATTTTAGTGAAAAATTCTTAGGGGCAGAAGTCACATGTTATTTATCACAACCCACAATGAATACTTGGCTGTGCACTATATAGTGTCTCAGATAATGGTTATTAGATTATACCAGATGTACCAATTGTAACAAGAGCAACGATTTATTGGCCCTGTATTGGAAACACTGCTAACCCCATAAGATTGGAAGCATATATTTAGAGCGGGACAGAAACTACTGTGTGTTCCCTATGCCCTGTTTCCTTTTCTTATTAGGCACTTAGCTAGACTGCTTTTCCTAGGCTTCCTTGCAGTTAGGTGTGGCCATATGGCTGAATTCTGGCTAATGGAATGTGAGTAGGAAATGATATGTATTGAGACTTGGCCTATAAGGACTTTCCGCTTACTTTTCCACATTCCTCTATCATCCTGAAGTTTAATGGATCGGACTCTGAAGATACAGAGCAGGTGGCACTACAAGAATGAAGGAGACTGGACCCTTGATATATTATTTGGGGGATCACTGGCTGACCAAGAATACTTACATTACATTATTGCACGAATGAGAAATAAGCCTTTATTGTGTAAAGCTTAAAGTTAGGGATTGCTTGTAACAGTTGTCAGTTTAACTTGCCTAATAAAAGAGCTAAGTTTAATGTAACATTCTTAGACTGCCCATGACTACCTATTTTTCAACAGTGTCCAGGAAAGAAGATTCCCAAACTGCATTTATCACTCCCACTTAAGTATGAACTCTCTCAACTTCATGATCAGAAATAATGGCTTTGTTCAATTTCTGACTTTTGTAATCTTCAACATACATACAAATGCAAATAATACCAAAGAACTTTTCTTAAAATATACTTCCATAAGCCCAGAAAAAACTCTTTGGTATAAAATTTGAAAGGGTCTAGAGATCCCTACCCCTGGTTAACACAGTGCCATCTGCAGCACACTGCTTTCTTACTCAGGCTTTCATGGGATGGGAATCCCGAAATTCAGGCCCACTGAACTGGGAAAGAAATAGAGGGGAATAAGCTTTGACCGCCCCCCCCCCCCCCCCCCCCCGCCCCCAGTCCTTTAGAACCAGTTTGGCACTTGTAACTGCATGCTTTGTATTCATGTGCTAATGTTACCACTTCCTATTTTGATCCTAAATAAATAAAGAATTCTAAGAGAAAAATGAGGCCACAAAATTGAAGAAGGCCCAATGTGCCCTTTTTATCTTTTGTTTACTCAACATACATTTTCTAGCACTTACTAGGTTCACAACATTGTGTGTGTGTGTGTGTGTGTGTGTGTGTGTGTGTGTGTGTGTGTGTATGGGGGCAGAGAATTGTTCAAACAAATACAATAAACAGATCTGTTCCCAGGGATATTTTTAAACTGCTGGTATTTGACAAGGCAAACACCTATGTGAAAGACAGTATAGAGTGGAAACAGCAATGACTTTGATAAGACAGACCCAGTTTTAAATTCTGGCTCCATCAACGACTGGCTTGAACTTGGCACCACTTACACACTTAAATTCAGTTTCCTCATCTATAATTTTTGAGGAATGTTGAAAGAATTAGAGAATTCCCTAGCAGCATGCATCGCAAATAGTAGGTTGTAGCTCTTCTTACATAGGGAGAAAAGGCACAAACACATGCCTAACCAATTAAATATTTAAGAAATAGCAAATAGGGGTGCCTGGGTGGCTCAGTTAGTTAAGCAACTGCTTTCGGCTCAGGTGATGGTCCTGGAGACCCGGGATTGAGCCCCACATCGGGCTTCCTGCTTGGCGGGAAGCCTACTTCTCCCTCTCTCAGTCCCTCTGCTCGTGTTCCCTCTCTAGCTGTGCTTCTCTCTGTCAAATAAATAAATAAAATCTTTAAAAAAAAAAAAAAGAAAGAGCAAATAATTGGTACAAACAAGAAGGATGCGTGTGGGAGGAGGAAATCATATTGGGATGGAATGGACAAAATAAGTCAGTTTTTCTTAATCAAGTCTTTCTTTTAGAACATTTCTCAGTTATAATCTAATGTAGATGCTAGATTTAAATGTAAAACTCTTGTGTAGGAATTGCCAAAAAAGGTATAAATGGAGGGAGGAATTTTTTTTGTTTCAGAAGAAAAGTTCCTGTATTGGATTAAAAAAAATTCATAACAGGTACTGTTGACTCATACATACACCTGTATGTGTGTGTGTGTGTGTGTGTGTGTGTGTGTGTAATAGGCATGCTACATATATGAAGTGATAAGCCATAAAAATTTTTTCATATGTCCAGAAACAAAGAGTTATGATATAATTTGCAAAATTATAGAGATCCAATGTTACGAGAGGATTTTTCAATCCAAACTATTCAAATTACAATAGAAGTAATAGACTTAGAGATAAAATAACTTGTCTAAGATCACACAAGTAGGAAATTTTTGAGCTAGGACTTGAAACTTAATCTCCTAGATTTTTGGCACAATGCTCTTAGCACTAATTCCTTTAGTGTCAAGGCCAAAGGAGTGATTCTATAATGCCACTGGACAGAGCTTCTTGGAGGTCTGAGTTCCAGGAAGTGAAGACTGACCAGTAAAGGCTTCCCAGTACTATGGACAGAGGTCAGGCTTGAACAAAAGCTCTATTAAAGATTCCACAAAATAGTTAAAAATACTTAAAATAGCCCTTATTTATTGAACATACTGTGCCAAATGCTTTATGTATATAATTTATTTATTCATTCACTTAAATTTTTGTTCATATCTAGTATATGCCAGGCATCTAAACTATGTGCTAGGATACAATAGTGAAATGGTTATTGACCTCATAGAACCTCTAGCCTTCCCCTCAACAGAAATTCTGTGAGATTTGTTTGTTTATTGCATCCATTTTACAGGTGGTGGAACAGGCCCAGAGAATAACAATGATGGCATCCATATATTGACCACTCTACCCCACGCCAGGCACTGTTCTGAGCACTCTGAGTAAATCTGTTCAACAGCTCTATGAAATAAAAAATGGGGGCACAAGCAGTTACAGCGACTGGTTCAAGGCCACAGAGGTAGTAAGCAATACATCAAAGACTGGAATCAAGGCTATCTGATACCAGTGTCAATAATTTCAGCCTCTACATTATACTGACCATTTGGATTCCTGTTCTTACTTTTTTTTTTTTTTTTTTTGCCAAAAGGTAATGCATATGATGTCAAAACTCTGCTAGTGAGGGTAGTATCCACGAAGCATAAATCACTTTGTCTACAGACAAATTCTGTGTTCCTTGACAGATGTGTGCAGATAACAATATTTGCTCAAGTGGTTCTCATTTGTCAGAGTACTGTACCTGCACATATAATTTCAGGAAAGCAATATCATAAGGTTGGCCCTTAATAGGCCCTCAATAGAGTAGGCAATTGGTAAGCGGTAGAAATAAATCAGTCAGTTTGGAAAGAACCTAGAAATTAAGAAGTAGGAGCAGCTGGTAACAATACTGCTGGATCTATATTTAGACAAAATTATGTTTGTATTTTTCTGAGGCTACGCTTGCTTTATTTAAATATAGAGACAGCAAGTATCTACATAAACCTTCACACTCCTATTAGAAAGAGGGAAATTTCTGCAAAATTAAATGCTAGCCATAAAGTTTATTGTGTAAGATAATTTACCCATCTTCTTAAGCCATCCTGTTGCAAGGTATTGACATAAACCTTGAGACAAAATGCACACTTGAACAATTTTCAGTTTTACATAAATTCTATTAAAGAAGAATAAAACAATGAAACTGCAAAATTTCTCCATTCTCTTCCACCATATGGATTTCTCTGAGGTTTAGTATTATAAATAAAGTGGCTTCAAGATGAAACACAAAACAGTGCATTTTGAAGAAGTATTATATCTTAGTGTTGTATATATATCTTAGTATAGCTTTCAATATAAGTTAAGATAGAAAACAAAGAGAATTCTCCTTTGTTCTATCAGGAAAGCATAAATATTAGCTCTGCATTAAGCCAACCTTTTGCAGCTGTACACTAGCTCTCAACTAATAAAAAGATTCTTAAATTCCCAGGGAAACAAAAATCAATTTCAGCCATATAAGTCTGCATATAAATCTATTGTGCTTTATTCCAAATATTTTCTCATCAAGGAGTTTGAAACAACATTTTTTTGAAAGAGAAAGTCTCCAGTTCACCCATTACACCGTTATAAATATCTGAATGACTTCCAGTAACTTTGCTTAGAAAATCTCAATGTTTGTGTAACGTGCCAATGACAGCTCAGCGGCAACGTCAATACATTTCATTATTTGGCAAGACAACTAGCATAGCAAAAGATTGGAACTCAGATTGTCATTTTCATATATTATACTTCACTTTTGTCATAGCACACAGGATGGTTACTCTCGCCCTCTTGGCAAGATATTCATTTCTGAGCTTATATTAAAATTTTATTTTATCTGTTAAACCTTAGAATGAGCTAAGTGATTACTGTTTTAATCCCAAGTCAATACGTGTAGTCAGGTCTTGAAAGAATTCCAGTCACTGTAGTCCTTGTTCATATTTTAGATAGATAATGTTATTGGGTTGTTTTCCTTGGGGCTCATTTTATATATTTTATTGGTAAGAATTATGGTCACTGGTATAGTGACTATTCGCATAGCTCAAAGAAATTGATGTGATAATTTTCTAGGTTTTATAAGAATCTTCACTGGTACAAATGAAATACACAAATTTGCTAGAATTTGGAGAAATAGAGTAGAATGGAGATGTGCTTCTTAAGCTCTAGCATACTTTAGAAACTCATGGAGAGCTGGGTAATAACAGATTTCCTAGGTCCCACAATCAATGAATCTGATTCAGTAAGTCTGGAAGGGGTTTGAGATTTTGATTTCTAAGAATTTCTGATGCTTCATTTCAAGGACCATCTTTTGGGGAGCAGTGGAATAGAATGGAAGGGCCCATAGTGAAGATAAAAATATTGCTTTGCCCTTTACAGACTTGTTGATTTGGGATAATTTACTTAACCTATTTTTAAGTCTTAATTTCCTCATCTGCTCAATGGTGGGTTTATAAGGATTAGATTAAGTCTGTATGACACCTGACATAGTGCTGGGCAGATATATGGTATGTGCTCAATAAATGAAAGCCATGGTTATTGGCAATGATGTTGTCTCCTTTTCTGGTATTCACCATCTGGGTGTATATGCTGTGCTTCTGCTTCATATTCTAGTGTATTTGGCAAATTATTTGTTAAGTATATCTAGATTAGGAGTTACCTGATCAGTGAGTTAGCAACTATTCAGAACTTGAACTGCTCAGGTGGGCCCTAAAACCCTTAGATATTTTGCTCCTTGGCCTTCTAACTACTTACCATACTGAAACTCTGATTCTCAGTCTTTTGGATTATTTTTCATTTAAATTACTTTATAGTCCACAGATCCACAGTTATGTCTTCCTATGAATGATTTTTTAAGACCATCAGTTTATTTTCGAAATCAATTCAAGTCTTTGGAGACTAATATTCTTTCTCTCCATATTTTGCTATTAAGAGGCCTGGTGTTCTGCCAAGACAACATATTAATAAATTTAAGCTTGAGATTTTCATTGTCATGTGAACGTTGAAATTGGCTCTCAATTACACAAAGCAGCCAATTCAACAGAATACGTGTATTGGATTTACAACAAACATGTCTGGGAAAAAATTACTTTAAAATCCCTGATTGTGCGGTTTGCTTTTAATTTGTTAAAAAGTCATGATCCACCAGTTCACAAGAATCTCAGCCAGTTCAGGCTAAGTTAATTTTGAGAAATACATGACTTTACTTTGGTCAAATGTTAACAAATTTATTTGTCTTGCATCCAATCATTTATTCAGCTGTTAATTTAGCAGTAAGTCTCATTTCTGTGGTGGATGATGTCTAGAAGCTAGCAAACACACCAACCCTTCCAGAGTTTACAGTCCAGTGAGAGTCATTAGAGCCTCCTTTTATTATTTTTTAATTTTTATTTTTTGCTTTTCTTTCTTTTTTTAATTAACATATAATGTATTATTTGTTTCAGGGAACAGGTCTGTGAATCATCAGTCTTACACAATTCACAGCACTCACCATAGTAAAGCCTCATTTTAAGGGGCTGTTAAATCTCCTTGATCAGATAACAAGCTGTAGAAAGTAAGCTCATTGATTGTGTTTATCCTCAATTACTCATAGAATTTTTTTAACCATCATCCAAGGCTTTAGACACATCCATAGCTCTGCATGATGTCTTCTAGAAGTAAGATCCTCTAGAGCTTCTAACCAAAGGAAGCCTACATTTCCTATAATTTCATTTGTAAAATGAACTTAGAGAAAGAAAATGAAGACAGCTTTGTAGTTTGCAAGTAGCTGTTACATAAACTCTCTAGCAAAATGACATAATTGAAGAGAGTACTAATCTATACACTGAACTTGATTTTTTTGGCTTTTCAAAGAGGAATTTACAATCATATGACCTATTATAGACTGAATGCTTATTATGTCCTCACCCCTGGCTCCCCTACTCTTGCCAAATTTACACCTTTAAGGGCTAACCCCAAATGTGATGGTACTTGGAGATGGGGCTTTTGGGAGGTAATTAAGGTGAGAGGAAGCCATGAGGGTGGGGCCTTCACAATGGGATTAGTGTCATATAAAAAGAGACACCAGAGAGCTTGCTTTTCTCCATTCCTCTATGTGAGGACATAGCAGAAAATGTGGTTTTCTGCAAGTCAGGATCCAGGTACCCACCAGAAACCAAGGTATTCAGCCATGACCTTGATCTTGGGCTTCCTAAGCCCTCAGAACTGTGAGAATAAATGTCTTTCATTTAAGCCACCCAGTCTATGGTATTTTCTTATGGCAACCCAAGACAGGACTTTAGAAAGATGACAGAGATTTGTACAAAATGGTAGAAATGTCTCAAATTTATCTCATTTTCCCAAGCAGGCCCTCAGTTCATCTGTCAGGCCAGCACTTTACCATTGCCCACATGAAGTTTTCTCTTTCTTGCCTAGCATCGTCACTCTTCTTTGTGCTGTTTTCTTTACCAAAATGCCCTTCCCAAATCTTCCACTTCTGGCTCAGAGGCTCTAAAAATATTTCCTGATTAGCCCTAGTCTTTTCCCAGACAATCCTTCATTGCAAAGTTTGTTTCACTATACACTTATTCACATCTCACTCTATTGTGTCCTGATGTTGGTTCAAGGATGTAGGTCTTATGTCCTAAACTAGACTCTAAGCATCTCCAAGACAAGACTAGGGTCTTGAATTTTCAAATCTTTTGTGTCCTCCATTGACCCTTTTAGAGCATTGTGCAAATAAAATGGGAATGAAACTTACTGAATGAAAACTGAATTAAATGCTGAGAGCCAACGAATGTTCTATGGCAAATGAATCAGGAAATGCAAGTAAGTACAATAAAACCCTGGCTCCAGAGCCTGCGGGTGGGGGTGGGAGAGTCGTTCTGGATAACTGAATTTAATAGAGGGCTGAGGATTCATTCTTTTAAACACCAAGAGTTTTAATTATCTTGGATGGAAACATTTCCAATATATTAATCTTCCCTGCCTTCTAAAATACTGCTCTATAAACATAATCCAGCTTGATGACTTGTCATTAAAAGTAGTAGTATGCTATAACACTGAGAAGTCCTCAGGCCCTTCAGAAGTACGTAGAACTGTTTGTCCCTAGTTTAAATGGCTGCAGATTGCTGTTTTTCTGTTTAATTGTTGTTTTTTTTTTTAGCTCTTCTGGGTCCTCCCTTGCTTTTGGACTGTCCATTTCACTGAAGCCCATGTGACTCACTGCACCATTTCTATTCCATGCTCCTGATTTGCTGCTGCTCATCTGACATGAGTTTGGAAATCATATGTCCAAGCTCACTCTGGTTGTTGTCATGATTATTATTGTTGGAGGTGTGTGTAACTCAGAGCAAAGGGTTCTGTGTGAGGGCTTGCCAGGGTCCCTATGGCAAAAGTGACAAGAGACATACTTCTAGCTGCTGTGAACTCCTAGTCCAGCTGTTCTGAAGCCTCCTAAATTTACTTCTTATTCTTACTTTTCTAGTCTGGAAATCTTTTTCAGATATGTATTCAAGTAACATATTCAAGTAATCACTGAGTGCTTGCAAAGTGCAAGATACATGGTAGGTACCTAGGATGGCCCTCTAAAATAAATACTCTGTGGCTTGATCACTACTTTCTGTACTGCACTAGCACCAAGTAGGCACCCAACACATATCTGTTGAATCAATGAAATGAACTTTATAATCTGAGCAGAGATAAACTATTGATATAAAAACACACAAAACAAGCTTACAATGTAAATTGTAGTAAGAGTAATAACAAATAAACAAATAAAGTATGTACAAGGACCAAAAGATTTCCTGCTGGAAGATTCAGAGGTACTTCATGGAAGAGGTGGTAGTTTTGAATAGGCCTTGAAGGATGGGATCATGTTTTAATCAGCAAGAAGTTAGGAAAGTAAGAAGACAAGAGCAGTACAAAGCCAAGGTACTAGGAATGGAAAGGCTATATATGGGATATGATTAGTACATTAGTACATGTAGGGGTGTAGGAGGAAATCACATTATAATGTTATATTGGGGTAAGAGTGTGGGTGGGCCTTGAATATCAGGCTAAAGAATTTGGATTTTGTTTATTAGGTGATAAGGAGAAACTGGGGGTTTTTGAGCTGGGAGGTGACATCCTTAGAGCTGGGCTTTAGAAGTCTTGGTAAGTGTTGCAATTTAGGAGTTGAAGGGAAACAGGGCTGGAGGTGATTTCAAGGGTATAGGTGGGAAGCAAAATGGGCCTGAACTGGGAATAACAGAAAAGGAATGATTGGCAAAGAGGCTGCAGATGCAGAATAAGAGGACTTGGCGATTTATTTGTTGTCTGGAGTGACAGAGAAGGATATGCTGGGTACAACTCTAAGTGATGTCCGTTCCAGAACTCAATGTGTCCAGAAGAGCAGATTTAAATAAATGGTGGGGGTTTGACTTGGGACATGCTGAGACGTGAGAGTGAATTGTTGATAGCTCTGCTGTAAAAAAGCATGAATGGAAAACTAAAAGCACTAAATGGATAGCAAATACTTACAAATGAGTGTTCATGTGTACTTAGCCCCCCAAAAGGAGTTTAGATGTCCATGTCTTATTTTGTCTCTTCTTGACAAGACTACATTACAAATAGTTCATTTTTACTTACTTTCTTCCTTTTTCTTAAAGATTTTATTTATTTACTTGACAGAGAGAAACACAGCTAGAGAGACAACACAAGTAGGAGTGAGAGGGGAAGAAGCAGGCTTCCCACCGAGCAGGGAGTCCAATGTAGGGCTGGATCCTGCAACTCCGGGATCATGATCTGAGCTGAAGGCAGATGCTTAACAACTGAGCCATGCAGGTGCTCTTCATTTTAACTTTCAAACAGCTTTTAAGTGCAACCTTAAAAAAAGTGCACCTTAAAACAAACAAACAAACAAACAAACTTCTACTTGTTTTTTTCTGAGAGACCACTCTTTGAAAAAAAAGATTTATTTATTTTAGATGGAAAGAGCACATGAGGGGGGGGCAAAGGCAGAGAGACAGAAACTCAAGCTGACTCCATGCAGAGTGTATAGAGCCCAACATGGGGTTTGAACTCATAACCCTGAGATCCTTACTGAGCTGAAACCAAGAGTTAGATGCTTAACTGACTGAGCCACCCAGGTGTGCGTTAGCATTTAACAGAATGTGAAATAAGTCTCAAGGATTTGCCACCAAACAAAACGGATCACACAAGGAAAACACACCTAACAGTGTCTGAGACATCATGGAAAGTATTTTACTACATTTTGCAAGGTTCTTTGCATTCAGGAAGTTCTCTTCCCTTCTCCTTTTTCTTTCTTTTTCTCTCTCTCTCTCTCTTTCTTTCTTTCTTTCTTTCTTTTTTCTTTCTTTCTTTCTTTCTTTCTTTTTTCTTTCTTTCTTTCTTTCTTTTCTTCTTTCTTTTTTCTTTCTTTCCTTTTCTTCCTTCCTTCCTTCCTTTCTTCCTTCCATCCTTCCTTTCTTTCTTCCTTTCTCCCTCTTTCTTTCTCTTTTTAAAAAAGATTTATTTATTTATTTGACAGAGAGAGAGACAGTGAGAGAGGGAACACAAGCAGGAGGAGTGGGAGAAGGAGAAGCAGGCCTCCCACAGGACAGGGAGCCAGATGCAGAGCTCAATCCTAGGACCCTAGGATCATGACCTGAGCCGAAGGCAGATGCCTAACAAGTGACCCACTCAGGCACCACTCAGGAAGTTTTCTTTAAAATAAAAGTGGCCCCTTTAAGGAAAGTAAAACCTTATTCACTGTTTTTGAAGTGTGAGGGAAAATAATTCAAAAGTTAAATGCTGACTATGAAATCCAAAAGAAAGAATTACAACCTGAAGTGTGTCTGCCACAGGGAGGGTCTGCTGTGCTTCAAAGAAGTTGGGAGCAGTTTAACTATGTATATAGACAGTCTGATAGTACTTGGTAGACAGAAATTTTTGGACAGAACAGGCAGTTCTTAAATACCTGTCACCAGCGTTATATAGCAGACAAAGATGGGACTGAAAGATTCTCACATCAAGCCTTTAATACAACAAAAATGACTTCATCTGTGCAATTAGTGAACAAGCTGTTCCCACTCGCCTAATAGCTCTAGGAGGAGAAACTTATTTTGACTTTGATTTGTCCCATTTTTCCTGTGTACTGAGTGTTGCAACCTTATGCCGAGTAAAATCTCTTGGCCTGATAATTACAGCCAACATTTAAAAACTCCTTCAAATTATTAGTACAAATAAAATGAAGGAAAAATAAATTAAACTAGCCCTCCCACCCCCATGTTACATGCTCCTTTTGCACCTCAGAAGGTCTATGGTCAAAATGTCCCAGCCCTTCATAAAATGAAACTAAATTTCTGGCTAATAAAATAACTTTATAGAACTTTGCTTTACTACTATCATTGTTTTATTGGCTTGTTTATTCCATAAAGTTTAAAATAATTAAATTCTTTTACTTAAGGGAAAGAAACTCTTTAAGAAATCCCTTTCTTTCCCATTCAGTTTCAACTCTCTAAAGGGAGAAGGTATGACCAATGTATATGAGAAATACATTGTGACTTGAGTATCTCAGTTGGAAGAAAATTTTCAAATATTTATTTATTATGCCCCAGAAAAAAATCAGAAATGGATTTTGTGTCTTAACTTTGACTCATCAGTGAGCCTAAATGAGCTGACACAATTTTTCTCATCAAAATCTGAAAAGAAATGTCCAAAACCTTTTACAAACATACCATTCTTCCAGGCTTAATCTATCTTGCTAATGATAAACTCTAGGAGTCTGGGGATTGTCAGCAAAGTGGCGCCAACTTCTTCTGGTATGGAAGGATCCAGATTCATTATTCCAAAATGAAAAATGGGTGTAGAACAAGGGCAGCAAGTTGGGAAATGCTCCCATTATAAATAGCAATAAGAAGTCACTTATGCTGTAGCTTGTCAGGTGGCATTCTTACTCTACATTACACTGAATTTTAATTTGGGAAAAATTATTTTCACTTTAAAAGCCTGGTGGTGGGTACTGAGGGCAAGTATTGCATGGAGCACTGGGTGTGGGACATAAACAATGACTCTTGGAACACTGAAAAAATAAAATAAATTTAAAGTAAAAAAAAAATGTTCTCATTTAATTCTACATCTAACTTGTAAAAAAAAATGGGAAAAACTTTTTTCTGGAATAATATATGTAGTTCCACTCTTGTCACATCATTCTACTTTTCAAAAGATCAAATGTGCTAATAGGGATGAAAGAAACCCAGCTATAGGGATAATGAAGGAAACCCAAGTGCCTGCTATGTAATAATACAGTTATTACCTGTGAACTGAATTTACTTTATTCTTCTAAAAGAGAATCTGACTTAGATGATTTCACTCCAGACATTTTTTAGCACTTTGCCTGGTAGCTCGAAATGGACAGAATCAACATGCCAATACTAGCCATTTCTAAGCATTTTCTATTCTTTAAGTCATAAACTATAGAGTTAGACCAGGGCTAGGCTAAATTATTTTGGCAGATGAGACATATGAAGCATGTCCTCTAAGGAAAATTTAGGCCACAGGATTCGGTCACCAGTTGATGTTTACACAACTGATGAGTGCCTCTGTTCAAGAGATTATCCTAGTAGATCAAGGTAACCAGAGGCAACTACAATCCTGTAGGTCCTCTCCTAGAGTCTTTTTTTTTTTCTTTTCCTAAACTTTTTAGGAATAATATGGACATATGTTAACCACACCAAGATGGATATAGTAGAGAATAGTCAATATTTTAGAGGAGAGAGCTAATAATTTTCTTGGTATTTTAGAGAAATAGAATTTAAATTTTGGAAAGAAGTTCATTGAGGACATTGTTGGGAGGAAACAGGACCTCACTTATTAAAAAATATATTAAGTGTCTACTATGTGCCAAGCTCTGTTCTTGCTAAATTGTAAGGAGCTCACATTCTAATTAGATTTAAGAGTCTAAAGGCATTAATTTCCATCTTTACCTTAATTTCCACCATTACTCAGGATGGAATATTGAAGACCACATTTATCCTCCCCCCTTAAACAACCAAAAAAACCTGGTCAACATCTATGAAACTTGTTTTAAGACACTGGAAAACAAGAAGTACAGGACAGAGATCTCTGAAAAAAGGCAAAGTTGAGGGGTAGGAGGGGAACTAAGACAAGCCTGATGAATGCTTCAGATGGTGTCTGGTGAGCTTCCAGGCCACTGCACAGAGAAGGTTGGACTCAGCAGAGTTTGCTGATCTCCTTGAGTTGAGGAGACAGGGTTCAGAATACAGAGTGCTAAGTAGCTAGACTTCATGGGGCAGAGGGTACTAGAGAGAAGAAAGCTGAAATAATGCTCAGTTCCAGGTATCTGTAGAAGGTCCCCTTGAATCTTTAGCTGAATAATACTTGCCACATGAATTTGAAGAAACCACCAAGACTGGAGAATAAATCACTTGAAAGGAGCTAGAGGAGTAAACTTTGGGGAACACACAAGGCTGGGGACACTTTACGTTCCCAATAGCCAGAGTAGAAAGACTTCCTATCACTTAAGGAACTGAGTAGTCTTCAGAAGAGTATTGCCTTAATGGAAAGGTCAAATTAGCCCTAGGCTTAGAGGCTATTCTGTACCCACCAAACAGCTTAAGAGAAAGCCTTGGAAACACCAGTGTGTTTCCAAATAAGTTAACTGCATCCTATAGCAAAGCCCAAAAATATTTAAGTAATTACAAACATATTCAGTATCCCCAGAATGTTAAACTTACAATGTCTGACATTATATTAAAAATTATGAGGCATGCAAAGAAGCAGGAAAATAAGATCTAAAATGAGGGAAAAAATTAATAGAAAGACTCAGAAATGACACAGATGATGGAGTTAGTAAATAAAAGCATTAAAACAGCTATTATAAATACATCCCATATGTTCAGGGAGTTGGAAGAAAGCATGAGCATGACAAGGAGAGAAATGGAAGATATCTAAAAAGACCCAAGCCAAATTTCCACAGTTGAAAAGTGAACTAGATGGGGCTGGAATTAATGGCAGATTAGACATGGCTAAAAGAAAATATCAGTGATTTTGAAGACTGCAATGGAAACTAATCAAAATGAAACACAAAGACTGGAAAAAATGAATGGACCGTCAGTGAGCTACAGGACAACATCCAGCAGCCTAACATATGTGTAACTGGAGTTCCAGAAGGTGAGGAGAGGCAAGTGGAGACAGAAACAATATTTAAAGAAATACACTTGATAAACTTCAAGCACAGCTTGAAAAGGGACTCATTTTAGATTTATTATTACAAAGCACTGTCTCTGTAGTCCCTTCACATAGAATGCCCTCCTCCTGCTTCTCCACCTTTTCCACCTAACACACACTTTAAGCTCAGATCCCACAGCCTCCAAAAACCATTCTCAGTCTCATCCAAGTAATTGCATCCTTTCCTGAATAGTGATCTCTTTTTGACCATCAGTTGCTTGACAACTAATCATGAAGTGACTGAGCGGAGTTCTTGCATAGTTGCTTCTGTTCTTGGCTTTTTAGTTTTATTCAACTATTTACATATTTATGTCTTTCCTCCAACCAACTTCTGGACTCTGTCTCTTCCCCCATCAGAGCATACTTTATCCATCAATTCTCTTTTCCTCTTCAGGCATTCACCATCTTTAAAAAACCAAAAAGTTTTATAACTAAAACCCTCCCATGATCCTTCTACCCTACTTGATTCCTAGCTGTTATTTCTATCTTTTCAACCAAACCTCTGAAAATATTCATCTATTTTTCTCACATCCCAATTATACCTGAACCCATTATTATGTGGCTTCACCCTCATCATCCCTGAATTGTTCTTATCAAGATCTACAGTTACCTATTTGCTACAAAATGCAATGAATTCTTTTAGTTTTGATCTTAATTTATTCAATAAAATACTTATTACATATCTATTGTGTACCCAGAGCTGGGAATATGATGGTAAGAAGTACAAATGCCCTCTCAGAGCTCAGATCTGGCAGGAAAGTCAAACAAGTAACAAGATACAGTAAGTGCTACCTGGCATTTGTTGATGATGGCTGCTCCCTCCCACTTGAACCATTCTTTGATATTGGCTTCTGTGACACCATACTTTCTGGGTCCTCCTCTAATTCTGACCATGTCTTTGTAGACTTTGTACTGGGCTGCTCTTTCTCTACTTGTCCCATGTTTTTTCTCTGGTTCCTTCCTTGGCCTTCTTCCTAATCTATATCTTGTTTCCTTCACGATCTCTTCTATGTCCATGATTTCATCTACATACTATAGGTTGATACTTCTAAATCTATATTTTTAGCCAAGATTTTTCTCCAAAGTTCCAGACTTTCTCTACCTACCAAATTGCTTCACTTGGATGTCCACAAATGCTCCAAAGTAAACAGTCTAAATGTAATTATTATTTACCCTAAGCCTGTTCTCTGCATTCCTTAATTAGTAAGAGGTACCTAGTCATCATTCATAGACTTAAACCTTGGCATCATCTTTGATGAAGAAATCTTTGATTTCTCTTTCCTTTGAACCTCACACACAATTGACTGTCAAATCTTATTTATTTCTAGGCGTTCCTCAAAGGGCTTTCTCTCTATACCCATAGCAAGTGCCTTAATTCAATGTTACTTCTCTTTTGGATCCGGTAGTCATACATCCCTGCTTCTGGTCTTGGTTTCTTTAAATCACATCCATGCAGCAAAAAAAGTGACCTTTCTGAAGGAGAATTCAAGTATGTCACTTCCATGTTTAATATCTTTTGATAGCTTTCCATAGACTCAGGTGAAAGTCAAGCTCTACACCATGGGCCCCAATGCCTCAACCTGCCAGCCTCATTTATCACCTCATACTGAATTTTTTAGTTCTCTGGATGCCCCATCATGTCTCTACATCCTAGTATTTGCATATGTTGCTCCTTCTGCTGGATCTTACAAACTTCTCCTAATGTCTCTTCATGGCCTTCTCTAAAATTCAGTTCAGACACTGCTACATCTCTACAGCTTCTCTGACATTCTCCTTCTCCAAGCTGAGATTAGATGCCTTATCTCAGTATATTCATAAATATTCCACATATATTCATTGTGGCATATTCATTTGGATTTTTTAAAAAAGATTTTATTTATTTGAGAGAGACAGATTGAGCAAGCAAGAGAGATAGAGAGAGAGCATGAATGGGGGAGAGGTACAATGGGGGAGGGAGCAGCAGACTCCCCACTGAGCAGGGGGCCTGATGTGGGACTTGATCCAAGGATTCTGGGATCATAACCTGAGCAGAAGGCAGATGCTTAACTGACTGAATTACCCAGGCACCCCTTCATCTGGATTTTAAAAAAGTATCTGTTTATGTCTTTCTCATCACTAGATTGTGATTCCCTCCCTGCCCTCTCTACTATCTATCCTCCTTACTTAATTTTTCATTAAACACTTATCATCATCTGGCAGACAATATATCTTACTTCTTTGTCCTTCTCTCCCAAAATGAATGCAAGCTACATGAATGTGGGTACCTTTATCTGTTTTATTCACTGTAATATCCTTCATACCTAGAACAATATGTAGCACATAGTAACACTCAGTAGTTATTTGTTATACAAACAAAGAAATCTTTGTTCTGAGCATTTAGAGCAGTATCTAGAACATGGTATTGGTTGTTACACTCTACTGCAACCTTATTTACTCATCTGGCACTCTACTAGGGTTCTGGATTCCTAAAAAAGGTCTCATAAGAACAATATTTCATAGTTAGATTCATATGTCCTTACATGATTTTAACAGTTTTTAAAAAAAAAAACCTGGTAAAATATACATAACAAAATTTAACATTTAATAATTTTTAAAGTGTACAGTTTAGTGGCTTTAGGTACACTCACACTGTTGTGCAAGCATCATAATTATCCATCTCTAGAACTTACTCATTTTCCTCAATTAAAACTCTGTACTTACTAACTAATAGGTCCTTATTCTTTCCTATCACCTCCCACAGCCAGTGGTAACTACCATTCTACGTTTGGACTCTTTAAATTTGACTAGTCTAATTACCTCATACATGTGGAACCATGCCATATTTGTCCTTTTGTATCTGGTTTATTTCATTTGTCATAGTATCTTCAAGGTTCATCCATATTGTAGTGTGTATCCTAATTTGCTTCCTTTTTAAGGTTGAATAATATTCCACTGGATGTATATGTTACATTTTGTTTATCCATTCATCCATGGGTAGGCACATGAGTTGGTTCCACCTTTGAGCTACTGTAAATAATGCTGTTGAGTCTCTGCTTTCACTTAATTTGGGTATATGCCCAAAAGTGGAACAGCTGGTTCATATGGTAAATTCTATGCCTATTTTTTCCCCACAGCAGCTGCACAATTTTACATTCCTACGAGGAATGTACAAGAGTTCCAATTTCTCCACATCCTCACTACACTTGTTATTGTCTCTTGTTCTATTAGGTTTTATAATAGCCATCTTAATGGATGTAAGTCATATCTCACTGTGGTTTTGCATTCTTTTCCCTAAATATTAGTGATGTTGGACATTTTTTCATATGCTTTTTGGCTATTTGTGCATCTTCTCTGAAGAAATACCTACTCAAGTCTTATGCCCACTTTTTATTGGGCTGCTGCTTGTTTTGTTGAGTTTTAGGACTAGAAGTTTGACTGTATGTCTATATTTGAAGTTCAGTTTGGCTGTATAAAGTATTTAGCTCACATTTTCTTTCTTTAGGTATCTTATATGTTATCCCATTGTCTTTCAGCATAAACTATTACTATAAAAATTTGTTGACATTCTAATGTTATTTCATTTATAAGTAATTTGGTATTTTTTTTTATCTAGAAAGGGTATTTTATTATAGTCCATTATGTTTGGTAAAATATGTCTTGATGTTTGCCTGCCCCTGTGTTCTCCTGTAGACCCACTACCACCAACATGCTCTTGGCAGAGTCCATCCAAAGTGGTGCCACAAGTGTGGCAGTATGCAAGCAGTGCTGACAGGAGCCAGCACCACTCCAAGTGTTTCCTACCCCATGGAAAGGGTAAGATAACCACACAAACCAGTCTGACTTCAGCTCCAGGAATGTGGGCTGATATCTGGTGTGACTGTAGGCCCCACCCACCAATGAAAGCTTCTCAGAAGAAAACACAGGGATAGGGCCCTATAGTTATGTGCTACCACAGCTCCAGTAAATGCCTGGTTTGACTCAACTCAAGCTCAAGGTTGCCCCAGACTGGCATACTAATAACACAGGTAACAAATTCTGCCCACAACAGGCAAAGAGAACCATTGCAGATGACTGGGATGAAGGCAAATATGGCTAAGCCACAACAGTAGAGTGCACATAACACACATAAGAAATACCTCTGAAGCACCACATTCTGGTGAACATGGGACATTGCACTGCAGGGCACTATGGTGCCCCTTGTCCATAAGGGCACTACTTTCAAGAGCAGGAGACATAGCCAACTTTTCTAATATACAAAACAGACACAGAGAGTTAGACAAAATGAGGCTACAGAAGAATATGTCCCAAATGAAAGAGCAGGACAAAATCACAGCAAAAGAGCTAAATGAAATGGAGGCTAAGTATATGCCTGATACAGAATTTCAAGTAATAGTAATAAAAACACTCAACTGGAGAAAAGAGTGGAGGACCTCAGTGAGACCTTCAACAAAGAGAGAGAAAACATTAAAAAGAACCAATCAGAAATGAAGAACCTAACAACTTAAAAATACACTAGAGGGAATAAATAGTAGACTAAAGGAAACAGAAGAATGGATCAGTGACCTGGAGTACAGAGTAATGGAAAGCAATCAAGCTGAACAAGAGAGAGAAAAATGCATTAAAAAATTAAATGATTAAGGAGTTCAGTGACACTATCAAGTATAATAACATTTGCAATACAGGGATCCAAGATGGAGCAGAGAGAGAAAAGAAGGGAGAAAATTTATTTGAAGAAATAGGAGCTCAAAACTTCATGAATCTGAGTTAGAAAACAGAAACCCAAATCTAAGAGGCACAAAGAGCTCCCAAGAAAATCAACACCAAGTTTGTATTTAAAAGGGCAAAAAGTAGTGATGAAGAGAGAATTTTAAAAAGAGCAAGAGAAAAGACAATAGTTACACATAAGGAAAACCTCATAAGGCTATCAGCTGATTTTTCAGCAGAAAGTTAGTAGGCCTGTAGAGACTGGTATGATATATTTAAAGTGCTGAAAGAAAAAGAAGTCCTACACCCTGGAATACTCTATCCAGCAAGGCTATCATTCAGAATAGGAGAGATTAAAGAGCTTCCCACACAAGCAAAATTTAAAGGAATTCATTACTGCTAAATCAGCCTTAAAAAAAATGTTAAAGGAGACTCTTTGAGTGGAAAGTAAAGACCATAAGCAGGAGTAAGAAAAGTAGGAAGCAGAAAAGCAATAACATTAGTATATTATAAAAATCATTCAAGGGATTCACACAATAAAAGAATGTGAAGTATGATAGCATATACATAAAATATGAGGGGTGGGAAAGAGAAGTAAAACACTAGCTTTTTTAGAATGGGCTCAAATATAAGTGACCATCAACTTAATAAAGACTGCTTGATGTATTTTATATATAAGCCACAAATGAAAAACTGATAATAGATATGCAAAAAGTAAGGAGAAAAGAAACCAAGTATATTCCTAAAGAAAGCCAGCAAACTATGAGAGAAGAGAGTGAGAAAGGAACAAAGAACTACAAAAACAACCTTAAAATAAGTAACATAACGGCAGTAAGTGCATACCTACCAACAATTGCTTTGAATGTAAATGGGATAAATGCTCCATTTAAAAGATACAGGGTGGTAGAATAGAAAAAAAAGAAAGACCCATCTATATGCTACCTACAACAGACTCATTTCAGACCAAACATACATGCAGATTGAAAGTGAAGGGGTGGAAAAACCTTTATCCTATATATGGAAATGAAAAACATGCCAGGGTAGCAATTCTTACATCAGACAAAGTAGATTTAAAAAAAAAAAAAAGACTGTAACAAGAGACAAAGAAGGACATTATACAATCATAAAGGGAACAATTCAACAGAAGATAAAATTAAATAACAGTAGGGGACTTTAACACAGATCAATGCATAGATCATCCAAACAGAAAATTAACACGAAAACAATAGTTTTGAATGACACACTGGACCAGAATGATCTAACAGATATATTCAGAACATTCTATCCTGAGACAGCAGAATACACATTCTTTTCAAGTGCATATGAATATTCTCCAGAATAGATCACATTTTAGGCCAGTCTCAACAAATTCAAAAAAATGCCACAGAAATACAAAGGGTAATATGAGAATATTATAAAAAATTACATGCCAACAAATTAGACAACCTAGACAAAATGGATAAATTCCTAGAAATATGTGGCCTCCCAAAATGGAATCAGGAAGAACTAGAAATCATGGACAGATTACCAGTGATGCATTAAATCAGTAATCAAAACCTCCCAACAAACAAAAGTCCAGGACCAGATGTCTTCACAGGTGAATTCTACCAAACATTTAAAGAAGAGTTCATGCCTTTTATTCTTAAACTATTCCAAAAAATAGAAAAGGAAGGAAACTGTCCAAATTTCTAATATGAGGCTGGAACTTCTTTAATACCAAAGTACTACAAAAAAAAGAACTACAGGCAAATATCTCTGATGAACATAGATGCAAAAATCCAAAACAAAATATCAGCAAACAGAATCCAACAATAGATTAAAAAAATTATTCACCATGACCAAGTTGGATTTCTTCCTGGGATGCAGGGTGGGTCAATATCCACAAATCAATCAACATGATCCATCACATCAACAACAAAAAGGAGAAAACCCATATGATCATTTCAATAGATGCAGAAAAAGGATTTGCAAAGTACAACAACCATTCATGACAAAAACCCTCAACAAAGTAGGTCTAGAGGAAACATACCTCAACATAATAAAGGCCATATATGACAAATCTGCAGCTAACATCATACTCACTGGTGAAAATTGAGAGTTGCCCCCCTAAGGTCAGAAATGGGACAAGGATCACCACTCTCACCACTTTTATTTAACATAATACTGGAATTCCTAGCCACAAGAATCAGACAACAAAAAGAAACAAAAGACATCCAAATTGGTAAGGAAGGAGTAAAACTTTCATTATTTGCAGATGAACGACACTACAGAAAACCCTAAAAATTCCATCAAAAAATTACTAGAACTGATAAATGAATTCAGTAAGGTCCAGGGCACAAAATCAATATACAGGGATCTGTTTCTTTCTACATACCAATAATGAAGTAGCAGAAACAGATATTGTGAATACAATCTTATTTATAATTGCACCAAAAATAATAAAATACCTAGGAATAAACTTGACCAAGGAAGTGAAAGACCAGCACTCTGAAAACTATAAAACACTGATAAAAGAAACGAAGATGATGTAAACAAAAGGAAAGATAGTCCATACTCATGGAGTGGGAGAAGAAACACTGTTAAAATGTCCATATTACCTGAAGCAATGTAAAGATTTAAAGCATTTCCTATCAAAATACCAACAGCATGGGGCGCCTGGGTGGCTCAGAGGGTTAAGCCTCTGCTTTCAACTCAGGTCATGATCTCAGGATCCTGGGATTGAGTCCCACATCAGCTCTCCGCTTAGTGGGGAGCCTGCTTCCCCCTCTTTCTCTGCCTGCCTCTATACCTATTTGTGATCTCTGTCTCTGTGAAATAAATAAATAAAATCTTTAAAAAAAATACCAACAGCATATTTCACAGAATTGGAACAAATAATCCTAAAATTTGTATGGGAATCACAAAAGATCCTAAATACCCAAGGCAATCTTGAAAAGGAAGAACAAAACTAGAGGCATCACAGTCCCAGATTTCAAGATATACTACAAAGTGGTACTAATCAAAACAGTATTGTACTGGTACAAAAATAGACATAGAGATCAACAGAACAGAAGAGAGAGCCCAGAAATAAACCCCTGGTTATGTGGCCAATTAATCTTTGACAAATGAGGCAAGTATATATAATGGGGAGAAAGCTTTTTAACAAATAGTATTGGGAAAATAGGACAGCTACCTGGAAAAGAATGTTTCTGGACCATTTCCTTATCCTATATACAAAAATAAACTCAAAATGGACTAAAGACCTAAATGATAAAAGTATTTGAAGAAAGCACAGGCAGTAATTTCTCTGACAGTGTTGCAGGAACATTTTGCAGGGAATCAAAGCTAATTTAAACTACTGGGAGTATATGAAAATAAATGTTTTCTGTACGGCAAAGGATAAATCAACAAAACTAAAAGTGATCTACTAAGGGGAGAAGATATTTGCAAATGGCACATTTGAAAAAGGGTTAGTTTCCAACATATATAAAGAACTTATACAACTCAGCATCAAAAGACAGATAATCTAATAAAAAATGGGTAGAAGACATGAACAGACAATTCTCCAAAGAATATGCACATGAAAACATGTTGGCCAACAGACACATGAAAAGATGTTCAACATCACTCATCATCAAGGAAATGCAAATCAAAACCATAATGAGATATCATGTCACACCTGTTAGAATGGCTAAAATCAAATACACAAGAAACAAATGTTGGGAAGGATTTGGGAGAAAAGGAACACTCTTGCACTGTTGGTGGGAATGCAAAATGGTGCAGCCACTGTGGAAAGCAGTATGGGAGTTGCTCAAAACATAAAAAATAGTATTATCATATTATCCAGTAATTCCATTACTGGGTACTCACCCAAGTAATATGAAAACCCTAATTCAAAGAACTATATGCACCCCTATGTTTATTACAGCATTATTTATAATAGCCAAATTATTGAAGCAGTCCAAGTGTTGACTGATAGATAAATGGATAAAGAAGATGGAATATATATATTTGACTACATATATTTATATATACTATATATGCAAATATATTCAAAAATCTATATTTATATATAAATATATTTATATTTACATATTACATAAAGTATAGCATGTTACATATTTTTATATATTATACATTTTAATATATATTTTATAGATTTATATATTTACATATATATTCCATTACATATATATAGATTAATATTGTCCAATAAAAATAAAACCTTAAAAAAGAAAAAAACCAAGTATTATCACCTATACAAAGACACTCCTTTAAGACTGAGAAAGATGTTTAATATATAGTAACAACACAGAATCAAGCAAAATGAGAAAACAGAGAAATATGTTCCAAATGAAGGAACAAGGCAAAGTTGAAAAAAAATTACCTTAGCAATATGGAGACATGTGGGGCACATGGGTGGCTCAGTTGGTTAAGTGCCTGCCGTCGGCTCAGGTCATGATCCCAGGATCCTGGGATTCAGCCCTGCAACAGGCTTCCTGCTCAGAAGACAGTCTGCTTCTCTCTCTCCCTCTGCTGCTCCCCCTGCTTAGTGCTCTCTCTATGTATCTCCCCCTCTCTGTTTCTCTATCAAATAAATAAATAAAATTTAAAAAATAATATGGAGATAAGTAACCTACCTGATAAAAAATTCAAAATGATGATTATACTGATGTTCACCAAACTTGGGAGAAGAATGCATCAACATAGCAAGAACTTCAATAAAGAGACAGAAAATATAAGAAAGTACCAAATATTAGTCACAAAGCTGAAGAATAAAATAATTACACTGAAAAATACACTAGAGGGGTTTAACTAGCAGATTGGATAAAGTAGAACAGATCAGTGAGCTGAAAGAAAAAAGCAATAGAACTTACCAACACAGAGCAACAAAAAGAAAAAAGAATTAATAAATTAAGATAATTTAGAGGACCTCTGGGACATCAAGCAGAATAGGGGTCCCAAGGGAAGAAAAGAGATATTCTAGGGGTCCTAAGAAAGAAAAAAGAGAGATAAAATTATGGGCAGAAACCTTATTTGAAAGAATAATGGCTGAAAAAATTCTCTAACCTAGGCAAGGAAACAAACATCCAGGACCAGGAATCTAAAGAAAGCCACACCAACACACATTATAATTAAAATGTCAAAAATTAAAGATAGAGAATATATTTATCTTCTCTTGTTACTTCTCTTGTTTCTGTTGAACTTCTGTTGCTTAAAAGCAATAAGATAATAAACTGTTTCATACAAGAGAAACCCCATCAGGCTATCAGCAGATTTCTCAGCAGAATTTTGCAAGCCAGAAGGGTGTGACATGACATATTCAAAATGGTAAAAGAAAAAAAGCTTCCAACCCCAAATACCATACCTTGTAAGGTTATCATTCACATTTGAAGGAGAGATAAGGAGTTTTCCAGACAAAATCTAATGGAGTTCATCACTAGTAACCCAGCCTGTGAGAATATTAAGGGAATTTCATTAAGCTGAAAAGAAATGGAATCAATAACAAGAAAACACATAAAAGCAAAATTCTCATTGGAAAAGGTAAATACATAGCAGGAGGGGGATCGAACATTTATAAAGACACTAAGAAGGTTAAAGTACAAAAGTAGTTAATTTGATGAAAACTATAATAATTAGTTAAGGGAGTATATAATATAAAACATAAACAATGACATCAGAAATATAAGACATGGATATATAAGACATATATATATATGAGACATAGTTTTGGAACGTGTTCAATATAAGACAGTTTTGGAACTGTTCAAATTAAAGTTGCTATGAACTTAAAATAGACTACTACATGTAGGATGATATATACGAATCTCATAGTAACCAAAAAGAAAAAAAACTTGTAGTAAATATAGTAAACACACACAAAAACATGAGAAAGGAATTAAACATAGCACTAAAGAAAGTCATTAAATGACATATTAGACTAGATAGACTTGATAGATAATACAGAACATTTCATCCAAAACAGGAGGATATACATTCTTCATAAGTATACATGGAATATTCTCCAGGACAGATCATATGTTAGGCCACAAAACAAGTCTCAATAAATTCAAGAAGAGCAAAATAATATCAAGCATCTTTTCTAAACACAATGGTATGATACTAGAAGTCAACTACAAGAAGAAAACTAAAAACACATGGAAATTAAATAACACATTACTGAACAACTACTGGATCATAGCAGAAAACAAAGGAGAAATTAAAAATACTTAGACACAAGTGAAAACATAAATGTGACATTTCAAAATCTATGGGATGCAGCAAAAGCAATTCTAAGAGAAGTTCATATCAATATAGACTTACCTCAAGAAAGAAAAATATACCAATTTAATTTTACACCTAAACGAACTGGAAAAAGAAGTACAAAGCCCAAAGAAAGGAAATTAAAAAATGAGAGTGGAAAAAAAATGAAATAGAAACTTAAAAAAAAAATAGAAAAGATCACCAAAACTAAGAGCTGGTTCTTTGAAAGATAAAGTTGACAAACCTTTAGCTAGATTCACCAAGAAGAAAAGAGGGTTCAAATAAATAAGAAATTAAAGTTACAATTGATACCAAATCCATGAATCATGAGAGTACAATTACCAGCCAAGAAACTGAAAAGATATTCTGTGCTCATAGATGAATACTGTTAAATAACTGTACAACCTAAAGCAATCTATAGATTCAACACAATCCCTATGAAAATTCTAGTGAAAATTTTGTATAGCACTGGAACAAATAATTCTAAAATCTATATGGAGCAACAAAGGATCTCTCTCTCTCTCTCTCTCTCTCTCTCTCTCTCTCTCTCTCTCTGTTAAAGATTTTATTTATTTGACAGAAAGACAGAGACCACAAGTAGGCAGAATGGCAGGAAGAGGGAGAGGGAGAAGCAGGCTCTCTACCAAGCAGGGAGCCCAATGAGGGGCTTGGCTTGATCCCAGGACATTTAAGTGACTAAGCAACCCAGGTGCCCTAACAAAGGATCTCTAATAGCCAAAACAATATTGAGAAAGAACAAAGCTGGAGGTATCATACTCCATGATTTCAAACCATACAACAAAGCCATACTAATAAAAAACATTATAAAAATTGCATAAAACATGCATAGATTAATGAAACAGCACAGAAATACACCCACACATATATAGTCAATTAGGTTATGACAAAGGATTCAAGGAAAGGGAAAAGAAAAGCCTCTTCAGTAAATGGTAAACGGTGCTGGGGAAACTGGACAGTTGTATTCAAAAGAATGAAACTGGACTGTTATCTTACACTATACACAAAAATTAAATTTAAAATGGATTAAAGACTTGAAAGTAAGACCCCATACCATAAAATACCTAGAAGAAAACATTAGGGAGTTAAGTTCCTTGACATTGGTCTTAGTGATGTTTCTTGGATCTGACTTCAAAGGCAAGCAAACAAAAACAAAAATGAACAAAGGGGACTACATCAAACTAAAAAGTTCTGTACAGCAAAGGAAAACATCAACACAATGAAAAGACAATGTACTGAATGGGAGAACATATTTGCAAACCATATATCCAATAAGGGGTTAATATACAAAATAAATAAAGAATTCATAATTCAACAGCAAAAAACACCACTGATTAAAAAATGAGAAGGTCTGAATAGGTATTTTTCCAAAGAAGACATACAGATGGCTAACAGGCATGTAAAAAGATACTCAGTATCACCAAGCATTAGGTAAATGCAAATAAAAAATACAATGAGATATCATCTTATACCTGTCAGCATGGCTATGCTATTATCAAGAAGACAAGAAATAACAAATGTTGGCTAGGATGTAGAGAAAAGAGAAAAAAGTGTTTCCTCCTGCACTGCTGGGAATATGAATTGGTATAGCCACTACGGAAAATAGTACAGAGTTCCTTAAACATTTTTTTTTAAAATAGATCTACATATGATCCAGCAATTGCACCACTGGGTATCTATCCATAGAAAATGAAAACAATAATTCAAAAAGTTATATGCACCCTATATTCACTATAGCGTTTACAACAACCAAGATATCAAAGCAACCTGTGTCCAGTGACAGATGAATGGATATATTCATTCACAATATAATGTGGTATATTAGTCAGCCATAAAAAATGAAATGTTGAGGCACCTGGGTGGCTCAGTCAGTTAAGCATCTGCCTTCAGCTCAGGTCTCGATCCTGGGGTCCTAAGATGGAGCCCCGCAGGGGAGTCTACTTCTTCCTTTACCCCTCCCTGCCCATGCTCTCTCTCTCACTAATAAATAAATGAGATCTTTTTTAAAAAATGAAGTCTTTCCATCTGCAACAACATGGATGGACTTTCAGGGGATTATGCTAAATGAATTAAGTCAGACAAAGACAAATGCCCCATGAATTCTCTTATGTGTGGAATTTAAGACAAATAAAATAAACCAAGACCAAGAATCATTAATATAGAGAACAGATTGGTGGTTGGTAGAGTGTAGAGGAGGTTGAGGAGGCAAAATGGGTGAAGGGTATTAAAAGTTGGAAATTTCCAAATATGAAATAAATACATCATGGGGACATAATGTACAGCATATGGAATAAGCCAATAATGCCATATTAACTTTGTAAGGTGATAGGTGATAACTAGACTTATTATGGTGACAATTTTACAATGTATACAAATATTAAATCACTATTTGTACACCTGAAACTAATATAATATGGTATACCAATTGCACCTCAATAAATTTAAAAAATTTTCAGCCATTCTAAAAGATAGTATGAGATAATAATAAAATAGTATTTTGTTGTGGTTTTAATTTTCATTTTCCTAAAGGCTAATGATGTGCGTCTTTGTTGTTATTAGATTTGTATTTTATTTTATTTTATTATTTTATTTTATTTTATTGGTTTTTATTTAAATTCAAGTTAGTTAACATATAGTATATTATTAATTTTGGGGTAGAATTTAGTGATTCATCAATTGCATATAATATCCAGCGGTCATTACATCAAGTGCTTATCCTTAATAATGTGCACCACCCAATTACTCCATCCCCTCACTGCCTCCCCTCCAGCAAACCAGTTTGTTTTCTATAGTTCAGTCTCTTATGATTTGTCTTCCTCTCTGTTTTTAACCTATTTTATTTTTCCTTCCCTTCCCCTCCCCTATTTCATCAGTTTTGTTTTTTAAATTCCACATGAGTGAAATCATATGGTATTTGTCTTTCTCTGACTTACTTTGCTTAGCATAATACACTCCAGTTCCATCCATGTTGTTGCAAGTGGTAAGATTTCATTCTTTTTGATGGCTAATATTTCATTGTGTGAATATATATATATATGGAATATTCTTTATTTCTTTGAGAGATAGAGGGAGAATACAAGCAGGGGGAGGGGCAGAGGGATAAACAGGCTCACACTGAGCAGGAAGTTGATGCAGGGCTCAATCCCAGGACCCCAAGATCATGACCTGAGCCGAAGGCAGATGCTTAACTGACTGACCCACCCAAGCACTCCACCACTTCTTTATACACTCATCTGTCAATGGACATCTGGGCTTTTCCCATATCTTGGCTATTATGGACATTGCTGTTATAAATATTGGCATGCATATACCCATGAATCACTATTTCTGTATCCTTTGGTTAATACCTAGAGTGTGATTGCCGTGTCATAGGGCAGTTCTATTTTTAACATTTTGAGCAATCTCCACATTGTTTTCCAGAGTGGCTGCACCAGTTTGCATTCCCACCAGTTTAGTGCATCTTTTCATGTGCTTGTCATCTACATAGCTTTTTCAGTCAAATATTTTAGCAACTCTTTTACATCTTTTTAGTTGGATTTTTTATTAATGCATTTTGGGAGTTCTTTATATATTTTAGAAACAAGTCTTTTATCAGATGTACAATTTGCATATTTTCTCCATTTGTAGTATGATTTTTTAAATTCACTTAGGGGTATCTTTCAAAGAGAAGTTTTTAATTTTGGTATTCCAATTTATTAGTTTGGTTTTTATGAATCATGCTTTTGGTAGTTAAGAAATCTTTGCCTGGGGCGCCTGGGTGGCTCAGTTGGTCGGACGACTGCCTTCGGCTCAGGTCATGATCCCGGAGACCCGGGATCGAGTCCCACATCGGGCTCCCTGCTCGGCGGGAAGCCTGCTTCTCCCTCTCTCACTCCCCCTGCTTGTGTTCCCTCCCTGGCTGTGTTTCTCTCTGTCAAATAAATAAAATCTTTAAAAAAAAAAAAA